>CM044104.1:3697852-3796051 GCA_024174645.1 Lemna minuta | reverse complement strand
TTTTGTAGATGTCAAAGAAGAACTATATTAGAGGAAGGGCGCACGTGCAAGAAATCCCGTGAACAAGCATCAAAGCATCAATGAGTTTTTCTAACCCTATATCTTCTCCTCATATTTTCGTTATCTTTTTATGCCATGCTCAGTATTAATCGCTATCTTTTTCATGAGCATTACGATTTCATTGAGGGCAATGAAAAGTTCTAGTTGGGGGGCGAGGACTTAGAAAAACTCAACCATTTTTCAAAAATTTTTAAATTCTACATTCTAAAAACTCCTATTTTCCAAATTTGATCCACTCTACCCCACCATAGAAGTCTTGACATTTAAAGATCCGACCAAATTATAATATGTTAATTAAACATGAAAATACATGATTATTAATGCAAATTAAGGCATAAATCATTCCATTCTAATGCATGTTATCATAGTTTTGAGTGTTTATCTATCATTCTATGAAAAAGTCATTATAATCTCAAAATGTATTAGTTTAGGGTTAATAATGATGAATTAAGGATAATATTTTTACTACCCCTATTTATTTGAGATTATAATTAGTTTTAAAGTCAAATAATAAGAGACATCATTTTATATACACTCATATATTTTTCTAAGTTTTAAAATCTACAAGAAATTAGTATATTTTTGAAATAGAAATTTAATCTCTTGTTATTGATTAAATTTGAATTTTTAGAATGATAGATAATTTCAATGACTTTGGATTAATTTGGAGTTATATTATGATAGATATGAATTTTCTAATTTTTTCAGATTTTTCTAAATTTTTCTAAATTTTAATGACTTTTTTGGGATTTTTTTGAATTTTTATAAATTGAAAATTGATTTATTTAATTTAAAATTGATTTTATAAGTCTTCAAGTGATGTGCCACAATCTAGAGCATCAGATCGCGCGTTTAATCGTGACCGTTCATCGTCACTTAAAGGCGGGGGTACATGGCGCAATCTCATTCGTCCGCGAATCATTTTAAAATAATTTAATCCCAGCCGTTGATTGATAACATGCTAATTAGACATGATTATTTATGCATATTAAGGCATAAAAGATTCCATTGCTACGAATGTTATCATATTTTTGAGTAGTTATCTATCATTCTATGAAAAAATCATTATAATCTCGAGTTAATTATGATGAATTAAAGATAACTAATATAATAACCCATCTTTACTTGAGATTATAATTTATTTAAGGTTAAATAATAAGAGAAATCATTTTCTATACACATATATTTTTCTAATTTTTAAAATATAAAAGAAATGAGTGTATTTTTTAAATAGAAATTTATTCTCTTGTCATTTATTAAATTTGATTTTTTAGAATGATAGATAATTTAATTTCTGATCAAATGAATTAAATTTGGATTAATTTAGAGTTATATTTTGAAAGTTATGAATTTTCTAATTTTTAGAGATTTTTTCAAAATTTTTTTGAATTTTTTTGAATTTTTCTGAATTTTTCTCAATTTTTAACAACATTTTTGGGATTTTCTCAATTTTTCTAAATTTAAAATCGATTTATTTAATTAAAAATTGATTTTATAAGTGCGTAGGTGACATGGCACAATCTTGAGCGTACGATCAAATCGCGATCGTCGATCAAGGCGGCGGGTGACGTGGCAGCACGTCGAGCGTTTTATCGCGTGATTGAATCACAATCAATGATCGTCACTTATGGTGGGGGGGAGGAGTACGTGGCGCAATCTAATTCGTCGGTGAATCGTTTTAAAGCGATTTAATCTCAGCCGTTGATCTGAGGAGTCATAACAGATGAGATTAAAACTGACAGAAACGGATCTATGTGTCCTATCAAGATCCAACGGCATACGTTTGATGCGTTACTTATAACGCGCATGACGTAGCGAAATCTCGGCAATCCATCGGAGATCCAATGGCCACGATTTATCGTAATGATTCACATATCTGCTTTTCATCAAAGCCGTTGATCAAAGATTAAATGCCAATCGAACGGTTACACCCAATTTGCCCTATAAAATTGAGATGTTCTTTGACATTGTAAAGCATTACAGGGTAATTTTCGAGTAAATCGAACTGTTTAGACACCAAATCCCTCGAATCTCTTACTTTCAATTGCTTCTAGACTATTTTTGCGTCCACGTGGGTGCTTGAGAGTGAGATTTTGTCGAGAGAAGAGAAAGAAATCGACGCTTGAACATCAACGATCGCATTTTTCGAATTTTGGATGAAAAGTGTTGATCTGGCGATTAATTGGATCAATTCGAGCGCAATCTTGGGTTAGGGATCGTGTTTCATCCTAATATTTCTTCATATAGCTTTAGATTTCATTTTTGAATCGTAATTTGAGTCATTTTCAATTTCGGTTTTTGTGAATTTTAATTTGGAAATTTTTTTCCCCTGTTCATTCGATGATTTCTCCGCGAATCTTGATCCAAATTCAATGATTTTTTATTATGTAATTTGTCTTTGAGTCTTCTTTCCAAAAATATCAAATTGCGTAATTTCTATCCACATTTCATCGTCCGATTTGATCGAATTTAGAAAGATCATCAGAAATTACCTTCATTCTCTGTGGATTCGACTCTTATTCACCACTAAACCCTCAATTCGTGATTATTATTTTTTAAATTGGTGAGTTTGGTATTAATTTTGACTCTTGACCTTGTGTTCTCAACAACCTCACAGTCTCGATTCTTCATTGATCTGAGGAGTTATAACGGTTGAGA
The DNA here is from genome assembly GCA_024174645.1 of Lemna minuta. Lineage (NCBI taxonomy): Eukaryota > Viridiplantae > Streptophyta > Magnoliopsida > Alismatales > Araceae > Lemna > Lemna minuta. The sequence goes on along the minus strand of CM044104.1, from coordinate 3,793,333 downwards.
TTAAAACCGACGAAATGTATTTGGAGCGTCATATCGAGATCAAACAACGACAATTCAATGTGTTACTTATAATACACACGACGTGGCATCATCTCGGCGATCCATCTGCGATCCAAAGGCCATGACTTAAGCATAATGATTCGCAATCGTGCATTTCATCAGAGTCGTTGATCGTAGATTAATTGACGGTCGGACGGTTACGCCCAATTCGCCCTATAAATTGAGATGTTCTTCGACATTGTAAAGCATTCCAGGGCTATTCGAGTAATCGAACTGTTTAGACACCAAATCCCGTTGAATCTCTTGCTTCCTATTGCTTTTAGACTCTTTTTCGCGTCCACGGAGTTCTTAAAAGTGAGATTTTTTTGAGAGAATAGGAAGAAATCAGCTCTTGAACATCAACAATCATTTTTTGAATTCGGGAATGAAAAGGCCTTTGATCCTGTGACTAATTAGATCAATTCGAGCGCAATTTTGGGTTAGAGATCGTATTTCATTTTAATCTTCCATTGTATAGCTTTAGATTTCAATTTTGAATCATAATTTTAGTCAATTGCAATTTCAATTTCGGTTTTTTGTGATTTTTTATTTCAAAACTTTTTCTCTTATTCACTTGATGATTTATCCCTAAATCTTGATCCAAATTCAGCGATTCTTGATTCCATGGGTTCGTTTTCCAAGTCCTCTTTCCAAAATATCAATTTCCCTAATTTCTAACCAGATTTCATCACCTGATTTGATCCAATTTCAAAAGATCCCTCAAAATTACCTTAATTCTCCGTAGATTCGACCCTTATTCACCACTATACTCCTTAATTCGTGATTATTTTTATAAAATTGGTAAGTTTGATATTAATTTTGACACGATTTCGTGTAAATTCAATGACCACATGGAATCGTTTCGTCACCATCCAACAATGCTCCACATTGTGCCTTGACCTCCTCTCCCTTTCCTTCTGGTAGCTCCACATGGTAGCCCAATGCCAAAAAGTTAAGAGGGAAAAATAAAGGTTTTTATAGGTAGGTTCTAAGGGTAAAAAATCATTTTTTTCCCAACTCGATTCTTCGATCCAAGGGAATGGATGGATAGAAGATTAAAATATTAATCTAACCATAAAAATGACATCTAGATTATAAGATATCATGATTTTAATTTCGATAAATCTTAGCCGTTGATTGAGATTGTAAAATATGAACGTGCCACGTGACACCCTCTTATTGCACCCATAAGAGGTGTGTCAGCCTTTATAAGTGTGGATGGGCTTTTATGTAAATTTTAAGTTAAAAAATTAGAGGGATATTTTTATAAATTTCTACTTAAAAAATCAGAGGGGTATTTTTATAAATATGCTCAAAATCAGAAAAAGTCCCTAAAAAATTCAAAAAAATTCCCAAACTTAAAAATGAAATATTTCAAAAACTACAACTCCTTTTTCTATGAATTTTCTCTATTTTATGAAGAATTTAATCTTATTTTCTTTGACAATTTTTCCTAAGTTTACCTCAATTCGATCCACTCTTCGAGTTTACTTCAATTTTTCACTAGTTTTGGTCTATTTTCTCAATTCTTTATTACATTCCATTAAGCACCTAATTCACCCCCTAAAACACTAGAAATTAAAACCAGGAGAAAAATTCAAAGCTCATCCACTCCATTTCTAGCATTTAATCAAAGACTTTGTTAACTATGATGTCTCTATGTAGTGACGGTTGTGGTTAACGCAATTTGATGAGCTATAAAAAAATACAATCATTTTGATTGAATTAATAATTCTATCAGGAAAAAAATTATTGATTATGGTATTAATGAACAGAACGTGAAGTCAATTTGAGCAGATTGTCATCAGATCTTGCATATACCACTAAGATTTTTGTCTTACAATGACAATGTGAGAGAAGTTAAGAGCTCAAAATTGACCTTGCACTTCCATCATTCTTCTCTCTTCACTTTGTTCTCATCATCAATCTTCTCCAAACCACGAGAACAAAGAACATTTGTTGTAGACTGCGATCAGTCTTCTGGGCTTAGTCATGTGTGGTGGTGAAAACCTTAACCCTGGCTTGAGACTTGGTCTCTGTCCCAGATAAGCTACCAGGCTTGGCCAAATTCAGATATCATCTTCCCTACCTGTTTCACAGATCCTCGATCCTACCATTTAGACAATTTGAGAGCTCCCTCCTTTCTTCACTTCCGGGTGACTGATTCTTGAACGAGTTCTTCGGCTCCCTGGTCCTCTTAGTCATTGGCCATTTGCTTGGCCCAAGATCCTTTTTCTCTTCCTCACAATTTTCTGTCATTGACTAGCTCTCTAGGTTCCATCGGTTGCTTTGTCTTAGGCTCTTTCTTAGTCTTCCTCTTAAACGTGACCATGTATCTCTTTGCGTACCGTCGGTTGTATCATGATTCTTGTTTGATCGGAGAGTTTGTATGGCTAACTCTCTCTCTCTCTCTCTATCCATCCATCTACCTATATTTGTGTATACAAAAATATATATTGGAAAGAGAGTTTGGAAACTCTCCCTCTCTCCCCCCGCTTCTCTCTCATTCACCGACTCTCCTCCATTTCCGCTCTGTGTCCTCCAGGTCTCCATCTCTTTCTGTTCTCCAGGTTTGCCATCTCTTCCTTCATCCCCCTCAATTCTCCAGTTTTCAACCTCGGACAACCGGAAAAACAAGACTCCCAGTTTTCAACCTCAGAATTTTCCTTAAGCGGCGGTACCGATTCAGGCCCCACCCAGAGCCGAGTTTGGGGGTCCGACCTGCCGATCCCTAATCGTAGTCGCCACTTTGGCAAGACGAAAGTTCATAGACACGAGAAAGAAATATATATAGAAAAGATAGGAATAAATAAATTAAACCCTCCATAATTTGACGTGGAATTTTAAGGTTCACCTTCTTTATTGGCAAGGCTTTTGAAGAACAAGAAGCGAAGCCCAGCCCCGACTTCATGAAATAGGAGTCCCCCTCCAAAAATGTCAAAACCACAGATAAACACCACCACTTAATACCTTATCCCTTGACGACGCAGATCTTGATGACAGAGGCAGCCCCTATACGGTGGATGGCGACGACAGCATCTCCCACTTTACAGAGATTCCTCTTCACTGCTGCCTTGAGAGCCTCTTGCAAGATAACTTCCGTGGACTCGGCGTCCGTCGCCTTGGCAGAGCCCTCAGCCAGGAGGGGTATAAGCCCACGGTGCACGAGACTCTGCCTTGCTGGAGACTCATCACTCACGGCCCAGTCAAATGAGTCGGTTGTGAGCATGGGCACAACGACGGAGAGAATGGGGACGGCTGGGCGGTACTTGGCAACAAGCTTTGCCGTCGTGCCGCCGCGAGTTAGAACGACGATCATCACTGCCTTGGCTTTGTTGGCTGTTCGAACGGCAGAGGAAGCAAGGCTCTCTAATGGACTCATGGGGAGGGGAGTGGATTTGATCATCTCCTTGAAGATGGCACCGTAATCGAGGGAGGACTCGGCCTCGACACAGATTTTAGCCATTACTTTGACAGCAATCTCGGGGAAGGCACCGGCAGCGCTCTCACCGCTGAGCATAACACAATCGGTGCCATCAAGGACAGCGTTGGCGACGTCAGTGGCTTCAGCACGGGTCGGGCGTGGAGACTTGATCATGGACTCAAGCATCTGTGTGGCAGTGACCACGGGCTTGCCTGCCATGTTGCACTTGTAGATCATCATCTTCTGCGCAAGGAAGATCTTTTCCACTGGTATCTCCATGCCCAGGTCTCCTCTAGCTACCATGAATGAGTCTGTTTCCCGGAGGATCTCATCAAAGTTCACTACCCCCTCCTGGTTCTCCACCTTCACAGCCCACCAGATAAATACACATCAGATGATGGCGATGACGGATGATGGGAGAAGATGAACCTTAAAAATGATCACGATAATGATGACAATGACAATGACAGCGACAATCATGATGATGATGATGGTAATAGGGCAAGAGGAAAGAACCTAAGAGAAGAGCTAGATGATATGATGGCAATCATGCTGGGAGAAGTTGAACCTTAGGCATGACTTTCCTTGAAGGATAGCAATGGAATTTCAAAGGTATGACATCAATGACAATAACAATGACGATTAAAATGAAGGTTATGACGATGGGGAAGCCCAAAGATGAAGAATCTCCCCAATGAGCTTGACTGAATGATGATGATGATGACCATGACAAGGATGCATGAGGAAGAATCTTTGAGATGAGCTTGATAAAATGACGATGATGATCAATGACAATAATGATGATGGTGAAGGCCAAGAGGAAGCTGTCAGAGATGATCATCATTAGGATGATAATAGATGAGGTGTCCATGTGCTTGATTGAATGATGATGACTACTATGAAGACGATGGTGATGTAGATGAATGCAGCAACAACCACGAGGATGATGACAGAAATGAAAGCAATGATGGAAAATGAAACAAGGCAGTGGAGATTATGATGATGGGGAGGACGATGAGTATGATGAAGATGCTTAAGGAGGGATAACTACATTGAGAGCTTAATCAAATGATGATGGTGACAGTAATGCTACCAATAATGAAGATGAGTATGACAATGGTGGTGGCGGTGACGGTGGTGGTGGTGGTGGTGATGATGATGATGATGAGGTTGACGCATAAGAGGAACAACCTTACCAATGAGCTTAAGTGAATGATGGATGATCATGATTCCAAGAATAATGATGACAATTATAATGATGGAGATCAAATTGAAGATGATGGCAGTCGTCATGATAATAAGGATAATGTGCAAGAATAAAGAACCTTGGACATAAGCTTGATGGTCTTCGCATGGGGGCCCAGGATGCGCCTTACATTGACCAGATCAGAACCTTTGCGGACAAAAGATACAGCAATCATGTCAATGTTATTGGGAACCCCCCATTCAAGGATATCTTCCTTATCCTTTTCCGTGAGAGTGGGAAGGTCAACAACAACTCCAGGAAGGTTCACATTCTTCCTCTCACCCAGGACCGCAGTATTCTCACAACGACATCTCACGGTGCCAGCAGCAGAATCACAGGACAAAACCGTGAGTGTTATGGTGCCGTCGGCACAGAGGATTGTGTTACCTGGCTTCAAGTCAACTGCTAACTTCTGGTAGCTCATAGTGATTGTTTTTTCGTCTCCCTTGAGGGAGTAATCTGTGGAGACGGTGATCTCCTGGCCCTCCTTCAGCTGCACAGGCTTTGCATCCTTCAAAAATCCTGTGCGGATCTCTGGGCCCTGCATGAAAAATATAGACTAACGTTTATAGTTTGAGCAAGAGGGGGTGAGAGAGTATGTTGTAAACTTGCAGGGGACAAAAACTCTCTAAGTAGTCCAGAGAGTCATTTTTAAAGTCTAATTGACTTTTGTGGAAATCGTTCAATTAGTTTATATCACATGATAAAAGTAATAGTTGTTATTTGATTAGCTTACGATGTGGAACCTCTCTCTCTCTCTCTCCCCTCCCAATCACGAAAGTAATACTTTTGTGGAACCTCTCTCTCCCTCTCTCTCGCTCTCTCGCTCCCCTCCCAGTTGTTTCACACCTGAATGTTGAATGCTGCTTCGTATAGCATCACCGCTTCTTCACAGCCTCTTCTTCATCTAGAATCGGCACCTTACTACCCTCTACTTCATCTTGCATCACCTCCTCTGCTTTGTCTTGCATCTCTGCCTATGCTTCATCTTGCATTGCCGTCTCGCTGTGCAGTGCTGGCAAATTGCCGGTGAGCCAACAAAGAATTTCCAGGTCATTGTCCTTGGGGGGTGGGCATTGGGTCAATGAATTTCCAAGTCAATTTTTCTAACTGACCTAAAGTCGACTCAACATGGAACAATAGGGCAAGTCAGGTTGACTGATAGACATAAGGTAGCGAAACATTTAAAAAATTAAAATAGAGCTATAAACGATTGGGAAGGAGGGAGAAAGAACATGAAATGATGGGTGGAAATAGCGGGATCTAGAGAGAGTGGGAATTGAGGTGCAGAGAAGGAGAGAGAGGCTCGAGACAGGATGAGTGGGAAATAGGGAAGATAGAGGCGGGAGAGAGAAAGAATGGCAATGAAGGGAAGAGAGAGCTGGAAATTAGGAAGAAACTGAGGAAGGGATCCACCAATGCCAGGTCCTCTTCCATCTCTCTGGCTGGTGACCCGCTAGTCGCCAAATACTCTCTTGCTCTCTCTCTCTCTCTCTGGCTGGTGACCGGCAACTGTATTCAGAAATAGAGAGAGAAACAAGGGACTCTCTCTATTAATGATCGTAGACCTCAATCGACCGACGATATATTGACGACATCGACGGCACACAGACCACTTTGATCGATTGAGACGTCGACCTTTTGTTGATCGATCTGAATCGATCATAATCATCCAACCCTAGACTACAGGGTGGAGGACTGCATGGAGATGCAGACGTACATATTATACCTGAAACCTGCGAGTGGGACACAAGACAGCTGAGAGTGGGGAGGAACCTCTTTCTCTGTTTGAGGAGTCTACAAGAAGATTAGAGATGGATGGGGCGGGGAAAATCCAGAAACCATCCACACGTTTAAAATCCTCTGAAAGCAAAAGGTTCCCCTAAAGGTGCAGATTTTTGTTTAGCTGCTTTTTAGACACAGATTGATAACATGGTTTGTCTGAAAGAAAATGTTCCCAGATGCCTCAACAGAATGTGTTATGTGCACGAGTGGGGAGGAGGATTTCTTCCAGATTTTCATTGAGTGCCCTTTTGCATAGGAGATCTGGAATAGACAGAGTATCTCTGGGGAGGATGTCACCTCTGATGGGGCTTTCTGGGGCTCTCTTAAAGGTGGATTATTCAGAAGGGACGTGGAACAAGGAAGGATCTTGCAGTGTTATGGGCAATCTGGCTGCACTTTAATGATGTTGTTTTCAAGGTCCGGATGGTCTCGGTAGACAAAGTAGAACGCGATATGGGGGGTTTTGTAGGGTGGGATGTAGAGGGGCATGTAGGGTGGGATGGGGGCTACTATAGACAAACGTGAAAATAATCATGGATATCAATAGCATCAGGGAGTTCACCGACCTCAGTGATCTTCCCTTTTTTATTCAAAAAAAAAAAAATGTGACACAGTTATCTGAAATCGTAACAAAATTGTTTGACAATCAATTTCCCTCGCCGATGACGATGCAGTATCGTTCGAAAAGAAGTCCAACCGTTGAATTAGAGAGGGTTATGACAAACGAAAACATTTTAAAAGGAACAAAAAAATCTGGTAACATAAATCGACCAAATCAATTCCAAAACAAAAATGAAAAGAAACCCGTTACATTGGAGACGAACCTTAGTATCGAGCATCACAGCGCATAGAATCTGAGCATTCTGCATGGCGATCTTGAGATTATCTAGGGTTTCCTGATGATACTCGTGACTTCCGTGGGAGAAATTGAATCGCGCGACGTTCATCCCCGCTCGCAGCAGTTTCTCGCACATCTCAACGCTCCTGGACGCAGGTCCCAGAGTGCACACGATCTTCGTTTTCGGCACGCGTCCATCGTTCGGTAACTCCTGCAGTATTCCTTCAATGTCGATGTTCGCCATTCAAAGTTTCTTCCCAAACCAACTACAACAAGAGAGATAATTAGGGCGAAAGATCTAAATAAAAAGTTCAAACAGACGAAATAAGTCATCAATGATTTTGATCGCAAGATGCACAATTCCGGACAAGATCGTAGGCTCCTCATTAAGAAAAAAAAACAGATGGATTCGGGAAATGCAACCTGAGCGCGATTTCCGTCGATAGAGCAAAAAACGACTAATAACTAGAGAAATGAAGAACAAAGATCTTCAATCATTTTCCCACCTTTGGCCGAAACTCGGAATGCACAATGACCTCTGTTTCTCTCTCTATTACCTGGAGAATATGGAGATTTAAATAGCGCTCGACAGGCGGCGTGCGATTAAAGAATCTGGGGGAGGAAGGATTCTCCTCCCGCAGTATACGACCGACGCACGTTTGAAGGGGACGAGTCAACGTATGCCACGTGGCTGTAATCTTGCCGTCAAATAGGAGCCGCATCAAACGGACAGTTCGGATTGGAAAAGATGTATGATTGTGGGTCCCACACGGAAAGTCAATTCCAAGAGGACACGTATGGGGAGTAAAATATCTCTCCTGAGATACTTACTAATTTAAATAAAGATAATTTGTCGCGAGGCTAATAATTGAAAAATCGATTAAAGTAAGATTATCTCTCTCCTACTGGGGCGGCGGGAGTCGGCCAAATTTCTGACGTAAAGCGCGACAGAGATAACGCCGAAGAAGTCCGGCCGGGTAGCCTCCGGCAGCAGGGAAAAGACTGCTCTTTTGGGATTCCCCTAGAATTTCGAGTCTTTGGCGGCCACCCTTTCTCGATCGCGGACGTCGCAGTTGACTAGGGTTTCCATGATCCAATCAGATTGTTGAAAGGTCTCAATCGTTGATTGGTCCCGATTAGGATCGACGCATATCTCTATCAATCTATCAATTTATCAATCTATTTAGAGATATATATATATATATATTTATATTTTTTAAGTAAAAAATTATAACTTAAAGTCAATTCAGCGTGTTAATTTCTTTCATGCATGAGATTTCCAAGGAGACGTAGAAGGCTCGAGGACATGCTACTATCGACTACTTCACGACTATTCCAAAAGCTGCATTCAGTATAGTTGTTAACTTTCGACCACCATTCGCAGTAGATTGTAATCGCTCGTCAAAATTTATGAAATCGACAGTTGAAAATTTGCAGTCCCGACACGTGAGATGAAGAGGACGAAGGGAGCGAGAATGTAGGAGAGGGGAGGGCACCCAGTTTTGGACACTTGCTTTCTTCTCGGTCAGAGTGCTTGGACCAGCCAGAGAAGCAGCAATCACACCAGCTTTCCCGTTCACCTCACTCCCTTGGTAGCTAATTTACCTTAGGCCATGTATATCAGGATAAGGGCGAGGGAAGGAAAAGCGGAGAGACTCTCCAACGGCAATGGCGACGAAGAAGAGCTCGCAGTTACAAGTTCTCGCATTGCTCCTGTTATTCTGCGGAGGCGGCGCCGCCAGAAACTCGCCGGAGATAGACAGGCGCCGCCTCCTAAATAATGATCTCGGAAAAACTCCCCCCATGGGGTAGTTTTTTTTAATCCCTTTAAATAAGAGTTTTTCTTTGATGTTTGTGTTATTAACTTGTGGTAATTAATTCTAGATGGAACAGTTGGAACCATTTCCACTGTATGATCAATGAGAGTGTAATCCGAGAAACAGGTTCAACTGATCTTACTTTTATTAAACTCTCTGGGTTTTCTCTCTAAAATTAGTTTTTCACTAACGAAACAGCTGACGCGTTGGTGGAAACTGGATTATCGAAGCTGGGTTATCAATATGTTAATATAGGTTTGATTTATGCAAGTTTAATCTGTTTTTTCGTGTTTTTAATTTCATTAATTCGTTCTGGCGGGGATAGATGATTGTTGGGCTGAGCGCAATCGAGATGCAGAGGTAAGCTATTTCTGTTCCTCAGTTTTGATGGATAAGTTTAAAAGTGTCAATGGATTTGAATTTGTGAAGGGAAATCTGGTTGCAAGAAAGTCAACGTTTCCATCCGGGATAAAGGCTCTTGCCGATTACGTTCATAGCAAAGGGCTGAAATTGGGTATCTACTCCGATGCAGGGTAAGAGATGCCCACTTTGACTGGTGATTTCCTTAATTCTGAGTTGGGTTTGAGGAATGTAGTGGTCATGAATCATGATGATATTTTGGTGCTTCTTGGTTTGCACAGAAATACTTTTTTTTTGAGGCAGTGAAGATATAGCCCTTTTTATTGGCGTTCTTGAAACTCAGCATCTGTCAAGTAGAGGTGCTTCTTGGGAGGGCCCGGCAAAGTTGATCGAGTCAGATTATGGCATGCAGAGTTGCTAAATGTTGTGGTAGTTTTACTCTGATAGAACCTGGCGATCGCCAGCGTAAAAACCGCTGTCTCTGGGCTGAAAAAACCCTTCTACAGCAGCCGCCAGGACACTCTTAACTCAGACTTGAGTCTCAAAAGAAAACACACATTGATTCATGACTGAAACGGGTTTAAATACCAGCTTTACGTATTCAGTGGGCCAAGGCCCCCTTGACTTATTCCCCTCAGGAAATAAGTCACTTAAAAGACAAATTACATTGGCCAATTATGACATGTGGCCCTCTTACATAGTTTACTTACAAAAGAATTAGATAAGGAGATGTGGGTTACTTATGCTCTCTGGCCCTTTTCTAAAGGATATAAAAAATCCATAAATAGGGACAGAATGGAAATTGAGACTGGCTAGCAATCTCTTGTAACTTTCTTATGGATATTAGCCATGCCCAACTTGAACACCAGCTTCTGCAAATATGGGCCTCGAAGACCTTTGGTGCATTCGTCAGCTCTTGCTCTGAAGATTGCCCAAACACTCAAAGAATGATGATTTTCATCTAACTTCTCCTTCATAACATGACTTTTGATTTCAAGTTGTTTGGTTCTGTCATGGGGAACTGGACTGGTCGATTGGTTTAGCTATTCATTTTCACAATAAAATCTCATACTGCTTTGGGCAAACCATTTCCATATGCTCCAGCATCCCTCTTATCCATATAGCTTTCACAAATCCCAAGGGTTGTAGATCGGAATTTTACTTAGGCATCCAAATGAGCCACCACATTCTGCTTCTTCCTCAAGTGACCAAGCTCCTACAAATGAAGGTACAGCACTGTGCAAATCAGCATCTGTGTGATCTGCTGTTCACTACTGAAGTGGTGTAATCAGCATCTGTGCATTGGGTCAGGCTTGTCCATTGGATCAGAGTAATGGGCCCATTTGCCCCTCCAGCCTGAGGAGCCTGTGACACTGGGCCCATCTTCCTGTTCTGGGACTGATACATCACCTGAGGAGCTCTATCACCCTCCTTCCTTGATCAGCCTCCTGATACCCTAGCCAATTCATCTCCCTTGTGCTGAAATTGAAGATGGTGGTCCTTGATGTTTTCATCTTCTACTTGCTGACAAGTTTGGCCCAACCCAGTCCTCTTGTACTAGGGTTGGCTCCTCACAGTTCTCCCTTTAGCACCAATGGTAAGTATGATGTCTGGGCCTGGGCCTTGGCCCAAAGCCTCCTACTGCACTTGTACTTATAAGTGGAGTTGTCCCTGATCCTTTATCAACTGTGATGGGGACCACTCCGCCCCGAGGACGGAAGCAACCAACGACCCTGCAATTAAAACGGATTCCGACGTTTCCGCCAGGCCAGAGCCGGATACAGGAGCTGTCGAGACAGAGGACGGGCGTCCCCAGCGCCTGGCGAAGTCGACAACTAAACCATCGGAATACGTCTACTTTTAATTATCCTTCCTTTTCTACCCTTTTGGGAAAAACCTTTAAGAGAGGAGGTTCCTCTTGACGAGAGTTCAACTCTGAATTTCAGTTGCATGTTTTTCGAGTTCTATTCAAGGATATTTTCTGGTGTGGTATACCGAGAGTCGGTTCCGCCGAGAAGGCACGACGTTCGTTCCTTATTGTCGTTAAGAATCCCGTCCTATCCCTTCCCCCCCTTCTACCTTCTGCTTCCTCAGCAAGTTACGATTTAATTGCGGGCATACATCATTTGGTATCAGAGCAATGGCCACAAGATCAGGGACCGAGTTCCGGACAGGGGGCAGCACCACCGGCAATCAGGAAGAGATGCCGGACTGGGCAAAGACCCTGGTTAGAAGTGTTGACGAGTTTCGAAGAACGCAAGATGAGACGAAAACACAGCTCGAGTTCCTCATGACTCAGTTGGTAGATCTCAAAACGGAGAGGTCCGGAGGCGTTCCCATCCACGCGACGTCACTCCCTGCCGAGCCCTCACTAATCAGCGTCGTAGGGATCCAAGGGGATGAACCTCAATGGCACGCCGCTAAACGGGGCGCCAAACCTGAGGTAACGGTGTTCGATGGCTCCTTAGACCCAAAAAAATACATGGACTGGGAAGTGGGGTTGGAGGAGTACTTCGAGTGGTATCAATTACCTGGGAGTCGACGAGTCCAATTCGCGCAGATGAAGCTCTCGGGACAAGCTCGGATCTACTGGCGAAACCTGCAAGCTACGGCCGAGCGACGCAGCGAACCCCTGGCTCTCCACATGGGAGGAAATGAAGGGTCGAATGCGAGGAAAGTTTGTCCCCCGTCGCTATCGCCCGATGATTATCGACGAGTGGCAGCGTTTACATCAAGGGGATGGCTCTGCAGCGCACTACATCGCGCGGCTTGACGAGCTTATGATCCGGTGCAATATTGATGAGGAACCTGAGGCCACCCTCGCCCGTTTCCGAGCCGGACTCAGGCCGGAATATCAGCGGGAGCTCATCCTACAGAAATAACAACGCCGAAAAAGCCTATCGCTTTCGCCACCAACATGGATCTGTATGCTTCTCATGCTCAAGGAACGACTCCCGTTTGGTCGTCAACACCCGACACGGTACGCTCCCTCCCCCTAGTCCCCGCGACCCTCTCTCTTTCTCTTCAGCCTCCCTCCCACAACCCGAATTCCGTCCTCCCTCCCCTACCACAACCCTCCCTACGCCTGCTCCTACCACCCCCAGTTGCACCGTCGGTGGCACCCTCCACGCCCTCGCCCGGTGGTTTTGGATTTCGTAGTGGAAACACGGCGAATCCACACCCAAACAGATCTGCGATACCAGCCAGCCTTACTCCCGACCGAACTTACGAAGGGCGAAACACCGGAGGGGTCCGCCCTTGGGCCCCTATCACGCAATCGCGGAACCAGAATTCGCGAATTGCCTGCTTCAAGTGCCAGGGTTGGGGACACTTCGCATCTCAGTGCCCTTCTCAACGGCAAGCTGCTCGCCCGGCACGAGCCCTCCTTGTCGAGATCCATGATGACGAGCACACGCCCCCCCCCCCCCCTCGACGTCACGGAACCCGCCACGGAAGTATACGAAGCCGACCCGGATCTCGCAGCGGGTTTCGAAGGGCCGCCCGGGTTCATGGGATGCATCATCAAGGAAATCCAACCGCTGACACCGATAGAGCGCACTATCGCTCTCGCCATGCCCCAGAGTGCTTATTCCTCAGCTAGTTCCGAAGTCCCACCCCCGGCTTCACCTCAGGCGCCGGAAAATGGACTGGACGACCCTCTCCGCACTTCCATCTTCTCCACCTTCACGAAAATCGCTGATTCCATCATCAAGATCTTGATAGATAGTGGAAGAGTGGTCAATGCGGTGGCCGCGCTCCGCCGTGACGCCGGGCTTCGACCGAAATTCACCCCTCGTCCCTTACAAAGCCATGTGGATGAATGAATCCTCTCTGTCCGTGACACATCGGTGCCTCGTCCCGCTACGAGTTGCAGGATATAGCGCGACAGTCTGGTGCGACGTCCTTCCCATGGGCGTCGGGAGCGTTTTGCTCGGTCGTCCCTGGCTGTACGACTTCGACGTGGCGCAGTACGGGAGGGCCAACCACTGCGTCTTCTATTTCGGAGGTAATAAACACGTCTGGAAGCCCTATATCCCGGTCCGCCCGGATGATGAATCTTCGACGGTCGAATATGAAGCCCGGAACCCGCCACTGTCACTCCTTGGATTGGTAACGGCTCGACAGTTTATCAAAGGACTTGAAAGAAACACACCGCTGTGGGCGGTCCAGGTAAGGACCAAGGAGGCGGCCGAGCCTACAGAAGGCTTTCCCACTTTCCTTCGCGAGTTCGCCCCGATCTTCCCCGCCGAGCTGCCAGAAACACTGCCGCCCGATCGCACTATCCAACATTTCATAGACTTCGTCCCAGGTGCGTCGCTCCCCAATCTACCTCACTATCGATTGAATCCCACGCAAAGCGCCGAGTTACAGCGACAAGTGGAAGACTTACTCCGCCGCGGCCTTATTCACGAAAGCCACAATCCATGCGCCGTCCCGGCTCTCCTCGCCCCCAAAAAGGATGGTACCTGGCGACTTTGTGTGGACAGTCGGGTGATCAACAGGATTACGGTACGTTATCGTTTCCCTATACCGCGCATTGACGACTTGCTCGACCAGCTATCCGGCGCTGAAATTTTCTCCAAGCTTGATCTCCGAAATGGTTATCATCAAGTGCGCATCCGCGCGGGCGACGAGTGGAAAACGGCATTCAAAACGGGAGAGGGGCTCTACGAGTGGCTCGTAATGCCCTTCGGCCTCTCCAACGCTCCGAGCACCTTCATGCGTCTGATGAACGAGGTGATGCGCCCCTTCGCCAGTAAGTTCGTGGTCGTCTATTTCGACGACATCCTGATCTACAGCCGATCCTCACCGAGCACTGACACATCTACGAGCGGTCTCGCGCCAAGTTGCAGAGTGAGAAACTCTTCGCTAACGTCGGTAAGTGCGCGTTCTTGCGCCCTTCAGTTTCTTTCCTCGGATTCGTTCTTTCCGCCGAGGGTATCGCCGTCGATCCAAGAAAGACCGCCGCCATCCGCGATTGGCCTACTCCCAAGACTCCGTTCGAGGTGCGGAGCTTCCACGGTCTCGCGCAGTTCTATCGACGATTCGTCAAGGGCTTTAGCTCATTAGCCGCTCCACTTACAGACCTCCTCAAAGCCACCACTTTCGAATGGAGCGCCCCTGCCGATCGAGCTTTCCAGCAGATCAAACTCGCACTCACTTCCGCACCGTCACTTTCGTCTCCCGATTTCGATAAACTCTTTGACGTCGCTACGGATGCGTCCGGGCTGGGCATTGGCGCCGTCCTATCGCAAGACCTCCACCCGATTTCCTTCTTCAGCGAGAAGTTAAGCGAACCCAAGAGCAGATACTCTAATTACGACCGAGAATTATACGCCGTCGTCCAAGCACTCAAGTTCTGGAGGCATTATCTACTCCACCGGGAGTTCACCCTTTACAGCGACCATGAAGCTCTCCGTTTCCTACACTCACAGAAGAAATTAAGTGCGCGGCACGGGCGCTGGGTGGAGACACTTCAGGATTATTCCTTCTTGTTGCGACATCGACCGGGTCGCGAGAATAGGGTAGCCGACGCCCTCAGCCGCAGAGCTCACACCCTCCAAATTTCGCAAGCCGCTATTATTGGATTCGACCGTCTTCCCCTCGCATATCGGGAATGCCCGGACTTTCGTGAATTTTGGAATCAACTCGCTCGCTCGTGCAGTCGTCTCAGATCACGGGTGGATGCG
Organism: Lemna minuta; assembly: GCA_024174645.1. Taxonomy (NCBI): domain Eukaryota; kingdom Viridiplantae; phylum Streptophyta; class Magnoliopsida; order Alismatales; family Araceae; genus Lemna; species Lemna minuta. Next base: position 3,778,134 of record CM044104.1, on the reverse strand, counting down.
GGGTTTCTCTTCTTCCGCAATCGTCTATGCATTCCCTTCGGGTCCACTCGCGATTTCCTAGTCTGGGAACTTCACGGCGGAGGACTAGCTGGCCATCTCGGCGTCACCAAAACTACTCAGGCCCTGGAGCAATGGTATTATTGGCCGCATCTACGTCGAGACACCCGCCGGATGATTGGCCGGTGCACAATCTGCACAATCGGCAAAATGACGAAACAAACTACCGGGCAGTATCTACCCCTCCCCGTACCCGATTCACCATGGCAAGAGATCAGCCATGATTTTGTCTTGGGCTTACCCAGGACTCGGCGGCAGCTGGATACCATATTGGTGGTCGTCGACACGTTCAGCAAGATGGCGCATTTCATCGCCTGCTCGCGGACCACGGATGCCGCCCACACAGCCCGGCTCTTCTTCAATGAAATCGTTCGCCTGCATGGAGTTCCGCACAGCATCGTCTCCGACCGTGATGTCCGGTTCACAAGCATCTTCTGGAAGATACTCGGCACCTCCCTGGGAACGACACTCAAGTTTTCGACCGCGTTCCACCCCCAAATGGACGGTCAGACGGAAGTCACCAACCGGTCGTTGGGCAACCTCCTACGCTGTCTCGCTCCAGAGAATTCACTGTGGGACGACCTCTTACCTCGCGCGGAGTTCGCCTACAACGCTTCCAGCCACCGCGCCACGGGATTCTCCCCCTTTCAGATTGTCACCGGGCGCAATCCAAACCTACCCGTCGATCTCGTTCCTATCCCCTCGTCGAAAGCCGCGTCCACGGAAGCCCTCAACTACGCCAATGACCTCACGGAACTTCACAACCTCACTAAAGCACGGATAACCGCCTACAACTCCAAGATCAAAGACTCCGTCGATACCCGCCGCCGGTCACTCACCTACCAAGTTGGTGATATGGTGATGGTACGCTCTACGTCCAGAACGTTACGCGATGGAGAAAGCCCACAAGCTTCACCCCGCGCGGTTGGCCCGTTCCTACCCGCGCTGTAATCAACCCCAACGCCTATGACGTCCATATACCCCCGGAGTGGGGGATCTCCTCGACAGTTAATATCAGCGACCTCGTGGCGTATCAAGGACCCCTTCACGTTCCGTACGAACCCGGGCTACCGCATAGCTCGACGGAGTCGAGCTCTTCTTCGCCAGGGGAGAATGATGGGGACCACTCCGCCACGAGGACGGAAGCAACCAACGACCCTGCAATTAAAACGGATTCTGACGTTTCCGCCAGGCCAGAGCCGGATACAGGAGCTGTCGAGACAGAGGACGGGCGTCCCCGGCGCTTGGCGAAGTCGACAACTAAACCATCGGAATACGTCTACTTTTAATTATCCTTCCTTTTCTACCCTTTTGGGAAAAACCTTTAAGAGAGGAGGTTCCTCTTGACGAGAGTTCAACTCTGAATTTCAGTTGCATGTTTTTCGAGTTCTATTCAAGGATATTTTCTGGTGTGGTATACCGAGAGTCGGTTCCGCCGAGAAGGCACGACGTTCGTTCCTTATTGTCGTTAAGAATCCCGTCCTATCCCTTCCCCCCCTTCTACCTTCTGCTTCCTCAGCAAGTTACGATTTAATTGCGGGCATACATCAAACTGTCAGCTTCCCTTTTTCCCACCTTCAGTTTAATAACATCCGAAAAACTCACAGGTTTACAGCCAAGCATGCCTGTCTCCCAGAGTAGATGAAGAGTATAGTTATGTTGTGAAATAAAAATACCTTTTCTAGAATGTCTTTTCAGTTCCTAGGAAGTGTTTTAGGGTGCCGAATGGCTGAGAGAAGTGTTTTAGAGTGATTCAATGTCGAATGGCTGAGAGAATTAACTACTTAGCTGGAAGATCTCTTCTCCATCATCTCATGTGATAAGAATTTTTATACAGATGATTGTGAGAGAATATGGGCCCTAGTGGTATTCTTGTAATTTTGTCTTCCTCTCTCTTTCCTGTCCTCACAACATACGAGTGGGCTCGTATGTACGAATATGAGTCCAATATCTCTCGCATGATTGATATTTATGAGTAGTTATTCATGAAAAAGCAGTCCGGTCCTCATCTTTAGGAGTTTAATGCTTCACTCCTTGCTCTCCTTAATCAGTTGGAGATTTACCTACTGTATACAACTGATATTATGACGCAACGTCGTAATTGAGAGGCTCTCATCTACGTGGCCAGATCTTGAGTGACACACATCTGCCAACCCTTGGCAAGACCTTCTCCATTGCTCTTTAGGTTTCCACCAAAGCCATGCATGCACTGTCTCCTCTTATTGCCTCTGATTCTATGGCCCTTTTGTCCTCCAATACTCATGGCAAGGGGTGTGGTGCAGATTGTGGGTGCAACCAAAGTCATAATGGCCGCGGGCATAGTCGGGGGCGCAATGGCCGACCCTATTCCCCATACAAGCACTATCAGAAGTATGGCCATCACTCCGACCATTGTTGACAGAATTTCGACAAAACTGATGGGGTTTCCAACTTTGCCTTAACTAATGCGTCATTCTCTTCTTCCTCTCAGATCATGACTATTTCTCGGAAAAAGTTTGATGGTCTAATGAGACTCTAGGAGATGTTTGGGGCTACTCATTCCTCTTATTATGCCTTTACTTCTACATTACATACAACTCTACTTGCCACACTATCCTTGCTTAGGGTTATTGACTGGGGGCATCCGCCCCATATGTCGGGTACCCAATCCCTTCTTTTTCAGTTTCATCCTTTACTTGGCACCTCTATTGTTTCTATTCTGGACATTCATGCTAACCTGATGTCCTCTCTTTTCTTATTCCATGTTCTTTATGTTCCAATTTTCCACTAAACATCTCATCTATCAATGCAATTACCCAGGCCTTAATTTCTTTTGTCATTTTCTTTTATCATTGTGTCTATTAGGATTTGTGGACAATGATGAGGATTGGCTTGAGTTTTGAGACTAGGCGCAAATTTTACGAGTTGGTACTCAATACCCTTCCTATTGGCATTTCTTGTCTTCTCTACTAGCATGATAACCTTTTTTAGTGGCATCGGCGATTGGGTCCTTCGAGTATCACCAAAATCTGTCATACACTTTTATGAATTTATATTTCATGTCAATTGGGGAGACACTATTGCACTCCCTACCTTCCACTTGACTCTAGTACGAGTAAAAACAAACTTTTTGATCTTGTGCATTATAATGTATAAGGGCTATCTGGAGTCTCTTCCCTAACTTCCACTTTGTCTTTGTGGATGATTTCTCTCGCACTTCAAAGGTCTATCTTCTCAAAGACCACACTAACATTTTGCCTTTTGTTTATCAATTTTTCCAGGAGATCTCTACTCAGTACTGAACTACTCCCAAAGTTTTTCATTGATAATGTGTTTGATTAATTTAGAAGGCTCGTCATGAATATTATCCACCAAACCATGTGCCCTCCTACCTTCCAGCAGAACGATATTTGCTGAGTGCAATCATTGTCATCTTTTAGACATAACTCGCATTCTTTTGTTCAAATGAGAGTTCTCTATTATCTATCGTCCAATGCCCCCCTCACATCCACCTATCTCCTTAATCGCTTACCTTACCCTCTTTGAAGTGCAAAAGTTCCCCATTGTCGCTCCACCCAACTGTATGCTTTCCTCTTTGTCCTCTCAAGTATTTGGGTGTGTGGCATTCGTCCATGATCACATGCCCAATATATCCAAACTAGCTCCTCGCTCCTTCAAAGGGTGTTTGTCACCTACTCACACACTTAAAAAAGGCTATTTATTATATCTTCCAAATCAGCTCAAGTACTTTTTAATCTACCAATGTTATGTTCTTCGAGTCCGCTTGCTACTTCTCCACTGATTTGTCTTCCCCTCCACCTTTCATGCCTTCGCCATCTCCAGTGCCTTTCGTAGCTCCTTCACCTCCTCCTCCATAATCTTCTCCATCTCCACTTCCATTACATGAGGATACTTCCCCAAACACTCTATCTCCACCACTATTGCTGCCTCCATTGACTCCATGTATCCCTACATCCACACTAGTCTCTGTGGCTCCGCTTGACAAATCCTCGCCCTTGTGCCAAAGTTTTGGCACCCCCTATATTGCCCTTAGATGATCTCCACGTATTGATTGCACTTTGGAAAGGTACCCATTCATGTTATCTTTTCCCCATTTCTTATTTTTTCCCCTATGATGACCTACATCCTACATATTGGGCTTTCTGTCTTTCTCTTTCTATCGAGTCAATACCCAAGTTGCACATGGAGGCCATGCAGATTCTCATTAGAATTCAGCTATTGACTTAGAGTATATGGCTCTCGTCCAATGAGGGACATGGGTGTTAGTCCCTTAACCTATCAATCCTAACATTATTACATGTATATGGGTTTTTACCCTTAATTATAATCTGGATGAAATGATCAATCATTACAAGGCACAGTGGCTCAGGAGCTTTCTTAAAGATATTAGGTTGATTATAAGGAAAACTTCTGTACTATAGTTTGCCTTGATTCTATGCATATTCTTCTTTCATTGGTCATAAATTAGGGATAATCTCTCCATAAGTTTGACGTCTCTAATGCCTTTTTTTACGAAGATCTCATTGTATGGGTGTTCATGGAGCAACCACTCGAGTATGTGGTTCGAGGGAAGATCACCATGGTATGCCTCCTTCATCATGCGATGTATGGTCCTAAGCAAAGTCCTCTCACGTGGTTTTGCGGGGTTCAGCCGAGTTATTTTTATCAAGGGTTCGATTGCGTTCGAAAAAGAGCACAATTGTCAGCACTATTATACTCATTGTCTATCTTGATGATATCTTGGTTTCTAGGAATGACACTACATGGATTGCTAATTTTAAGGCTTTCTGATGGACACATCTCATTATAAGAGATTTGGGTGTGCCCTAATACTTTTTGGGCATTGAGTTTTCTTACCGTCGTGGATAATTGGTTCTTAACCGTCGAAAATACTCCATGACAGTGGGCTTATACACATCTTCCACCCAGCCAATGTGCAAGAAAGCATTCTTTACATCAACGTAGAGGATCTCTCAGCCAAGCTTTGCTGCCAGCGCTATCAAAATCCTGTCTTAATCAAACTTTGATATGGGAGCTAACATCTCGAAGCAGTTAACATCATAAGATTGAATGCAGCTCTGCACAGCCAACCTGGCCTTATAACGCTTCAGAGTTCCATCAACTTTGAACTTGGGGATATATGCTTGCCTATAACCACCCCCTTTCCCCCTTAGGAAGTTTGACCAACTTCCACCTTTGATTCCTCTTAAGCTCTTCCATCTCATTCATGACTTTCTTCTGCTCCCTGCCATTAAGGGCCTCTTCCAGGTTCCTTGGGACAAATGTTCTTATCAAAGTACTTAAAAAAACTTTTTTAATGTGGACTCAGCTAATCAGTTTTAATATGGTATGACCCGGAATGAAGAAGAACTAGTGTTTGATTCTCTGGAAAAGAGATTATAAAGAAGAATAAGATATAGAGGAGATAAGTTGAAATAACAGATCTTTGGCACTGGGGATGGTTGATTCAAGAGCCCATCTTTCCAGATTCAAGTTCTTGAATGTCTATCTCCTCAATACTGAGTGTACCCCTCTGTTCTTATAGAAGCGACAGTTGAGAGATATTATAGAACTGTCTGCCGATTAGGAGACCACCAGCTCATCATTTCTGGTGACTCCCCACCTTTGTGCCCAAGCTGAAAGTCTAGAAATTTACATGGCCTCCTATAGGTTAATAGGGGCCTCCTATAATAGCTTTCCTTAACATCAATTGTTTAAGTAATTCATCCTGATCATCATCTCCATCAATTCCTGTAATTCCTGTATATGATCTTTTTATGAACATCATTCATCTTCAACCTGGTTGTCATTATTTTTTCTAAAAACTCATCTGTTATTTTTTGTCAAAAACTAACAAATAAACTTGTGATATAAACTTGCGGGCCTTTATATTATGATCCCAGTGTCTAGTACAGCTTGAGCAAGTTGGTTATGGTCTTCATTAGAGGGAAAATAAAAGAGCATTATGGTTCACAGTATGTATCTCTGTATTTTATGTCTCTCTCTTCTCTCAAGGATTCATTGTCACTTGGATCTCATAGTTTGTATCTCTGACCCAAGATTTGAGTATATGCATATGAACCAAGGTATCAATGGACTCTAGAATTTGGAAATTAATAATTCTTGTATTTATTTCAAAAAATAGAACCTTGCCAGATGTCTGATCACACCAGTAGGTGGATCAGACTAAACAAATGATCTCCTCCTGTGCAAACACCTCTGGAGCTCCCCTCCTGAGCCTTGTTCGATAGTGACCCCCATTCTCCTATGCATTCTGTGGTTCCAGATGCCTTGACTCCAAAGTGATCCTCTTTTCAATAGCCTCCTTCATCCCTGTTAACTGACATTCCCCCTTATTCTTTTTAACTCAAACAGTGCGAGTTGCACATGCAGTCTCCTCACTGGCTGTCTCTGCTAGGCCTCTAGGTTGATTGCTTCAGGATCAACTGTCATCCTTTGGTGTTTCCTTATATAAGCCCGAATCTGTGTTTTATCATGTACAATCCTTGCTTGGGATCATATAATTCAACTGGGCTGTTGTGGGTCTCTTAAGTTAAATAATGGGCCCATCACCTCGATCTATCTCAGTGTAGCTGCAATTAGATCATGATTGCCACCACCATCATCTAGTCCTGATGATCCATTGGATCCTGGAACCTTACTGAACACTTGTTTATGATCTTTCAAATTCCTGACAGCATTTTGTCATTTCCAGATATCTGACCTGCAGCAAAACCATGCCAGGCTCTCTAGGCTATGAGCAGAAGGATGCCATCACTTTCAGCGCTTGGGTGAAACTCTAACCTCTCTCTCTCTCCGTCTCAGTCTTCTGCTACCAAAAATCACTCTGTTAGGGTTTAATGACAACAGGGAATAGATTATCTGAAATATGACAACTGCTACAATGGAGGATCAAAGCCAACTGTGCGGTGATCATCGCCTGCTTTTTGAATGTTCTATCTGAATCTCATTGATTCCATTCATCCTAATGATTAGAATTATCCTTAATGATTATAGTTCTCCTTGCTTTTGTTTCAAGGTACCCAGTGATGACGAGAGCTCTCATGAATGCCGGGCGCCCCATATTCTTCTCCCTCTGTGAATGGTATTGAGCCTTTTGTTCTTGAGGATAGAAAATTGTTTGATGAATTCAAAATGTATAAAACCAATGAAACACTGTCATCTTTTATTTGATTGGTCAACGTTACCAGGGGGGATCTGCACCCAGCTCTGTGGGGATTTAAGGTGGGTAACAGCTGGAGAACTACCACAGACATTTCTGATGCATGGGAAAGGTAAAGTTTCATCAAGAATCGCGTTCATAACTATAAGGTAAAGTTTCATCAATGGGAAGTTCATTTTGGTGAAAATTACTTTCAGTATGGTTTCAAGAGCAGACCAAAATGAGGTTTATGCTGACCATGCAAGACCTGGGGGCTGGAATGGTCCGCTCTTTACTCTCTTTTGAAATATTACTTATGAAAAATATTAATCTTGGATTGATCTTCAGACCCCGATATGCTTGAGATTGGGAATGGGGGAATGACTAAAGATGAATATGTTGTGCATTTTAGCCTCTGGGCCATCTCCAAGGTATTATAAAAACATTAAGGATTACTATCCAATCTTCTATATGCTGTTTTCATCCTTTCTTACTATCCTATTTCAACGATTTTTATCCTCCCATTAGGTCCTTGGGCCACTATAGAGCTTCAAGCGTGCATGAATCTCTTTGAGAGAGAAGAGAGGAGAGATGATTTTCTTTCGGGTTTGCCTAACTTGAATTTCATTGTACATCTTATTAGGCTTCATGGACTTTAACCTTAGAAGTGTATAGGACTCTAATGGTGACATTTTAATGGTAGTAGTATAAACCTACATAGGTATAACTACAATAAGCACTGCAAAAGGGCAAAATGTGACCCGTTAAACTGACAGTATGTTCATTAGGCTCCCTTGTTGATCGGATGTAACATGAGAAACATCACCGAAGAAACCATGGAAATTATCTCCAATGAGGAAGTCATTGCCATCAACCAAGGTACATATCTTATTCTATATACCATCTAATCATGAATTACATTTTACTGTATGAGTTTTTGTATCAGATCCTCTGGGCATTCAAGCAAAGAAGGTCAGGATGGAAGGAGATTTGGAGGTACACCACCAGATCATTTCATTAGAGTGATCTTTCCTCCCCATACTCTTTCATCTGTTATTAGAGGTCCATCAGCTCTTACAATCTTTTTAAAATGTTTGCTCTTTCATATGTTAGATCTGGGCTGGGCCACTTTCCAGATATAGAACTGTTGTGCTCCTCTTGAACAGATTCACTGAGGACAGCGAACCCATTACTGCTGAATGGGATGACTTGGGTATTCCTCCTGATACATTGGTTGAAGCGAGAGATGTCTGGGAGGTAGAGACATGGCAGATTTGATTTGATTGGCTTCATTTTTCTGTTATGGGTATTACAATTAACTGTAATTTGTCTGGGAATCTGCAGCACAAATACGCAGAAAACATATTTAAAGAACCAGTTGACCGAGACTGTAAGGGCTCACACTTGCAAGCTGTTTGTCCTCACCCCAGTTGTGCCAGCCCAATGATCATAGTGGACTAGAGAAGAATATTTGGAGAGAAAAAGAAAGAGGTAGTGAACAAGCTTTTGGCTTCTTTCATGACCAATGCAGTTGTTGTCTTTTTTCTAGCTTTTTCATTCTAAAACATAAAGAGAGAGAAAGTAGGCATGAATGATTTTCTACTTTAAAACAGTATTTTTAAAGTGGTTTCTCTGTGGTGCCCAAAAACTACGTTTGGTTGATCATTATCATCAATGATTTCTATATCAGAAATCATCAACATTGATTTTGAAATTTCAGTATTTTTTTATAATGTCTAGATGCTAAGAATTCTATGGCTACTATTGTTCAGAGGTTGAAGTGTCTTTAGACATAAGAATGTCACACCAAGAGATGTGAGAAAGAAAAGGTGAATATTTTCATTCCTTTAGAGACTATTTTGTACAAGTTTAGGTGACCATTACACTCTAACGGTCACTTTGCCAACAGTCACTAGCGATAAATCATAGACAAACATAATAGAAGACATAAATTATAGACAAAAGTAAGATGAATCAGTGATAAGCTTAAAATACGGCATTAATTAGAGGTAAACAATATAAATAATTGTTATGTCGTGTGAGTCTTTAAGCTTACGCAACACATTTGTAACCTCACGAGTCTAGGGCAAGCAAGGGTCGATCCACAGGGAACGGGTGATTAGCTAGTGAATTTCTACTTTAAAACAGTATTTTTAGGATTTTAAAAGGTGAGGAGATTTTAAAACTGAGAAGATATATTAGAGATGAAGGAAATTAATGAGGAGAATAAGGTCTAAAGAGAGTTACAGAGGAGAAGGCAGAAGATAGGAAAACACATAAGAAGTAAACAGAGAGCAAGTAAGAAGGAAGAGAAAATGGAAGTGGAGAACACGGGATTCTTATTCTCTGACTAAGAATTAAGAAGTCAGAATTAAGAGAGGGAAAGAATACGGGGAATACGTACAGAGAGCCGGAAATCGCGACGGTGAGAGAGAATGGATTCGCACTCAGAGAGAGAGATTAATATAAAATCGAATTAAAAACTAAGGAGAAGAGTGAGTAAGGGGGTTTCGAAGAAGCAGAAAGTAGGGAGAGAAATACATGGATGATAGAAATAGCAAAACGACAGGAACTATGTGGACGGTGAGAAAAGTGGGAAAACGGTTTTCGTGAAATCGGTTTTGATTCAAAACCGATTTCGGAAATTCATTAAATGAAAGATCCGCACCTGAAAGATGACAATAGGCGGCGGAAATACGTGCAATATGGGACGAGAACTATGACTATCACGGGCGGTTCGTAGGTGAGGCAGACAATTTGGTTGTGAAAGAGAAAAAAATAAATTTATTTCTCTCAAAACCGATTGCAACAATCGGTTTTTGGCAAGGGCTCGGCTGCAGAAATGGTGAAGCGGGAATGCGTGGGACGCAGAGTGAGCTTCGAAGACGAAGAGGAGCGACTACCTACAAACGAGGAAAGGTTATACTTTTTTATTTTTTTTGCTATCTCGTGACCCAGTAGCTACTACCAACTCCAGCTTGACTTGACGCTTGACTGCATGTGAGCAGCTGAGATTCCCGTGAGCACGAAGACAGAAGTGATGACAGAAATAACCTGCGGAAGCGAGATGATGTGAAGAACGTTTGCTCAAAACCGATCTCTGAGATTGGTTTTGAGCAGACGCATAGCTGCATTCGGCAATGGCAGTGCGTGCGACTTCTGCTGAGATGCGACGAGCATTGAAGATCAAAGAAGACTAAACTAAAACAATGGAGACGAACAAAACTTTATCGTGAAGAGCAATGTATGCTTGGGAGAAAATACAACCAATGCAACAGCATTTGCTGCAAGCGAGCAGCGACAATACAACAATTTACAGGGAGTGTGAAGAACAAAAATAATAATAAAGACAAGTACGACAGAAATAAAATGAAAGATCGAGATGGGTTAAATCGTAACAAGAAGAATATTTTCTTCTATTTTTAAGAAACAAAACGATGGGAAAGAAATTGCTGCCGGCGGGCAGCAGTAGTGAAACAACAACTCCAACCTCGAGATCTCCTGAAACCTGGGTTGCAGGACGAGTGTTGGAGGAAGCAGGTGACGTCGGGAGCGCTCCAAGTGGGCTATCTGCCACCCGGATAACCTGCAGAAAAAAAGGGGGAGGAGAGGACGAGACAGAGAATGAAGAGGAGCTCCTTTTGTCACACCCGTCAAGGTCTTCGGGACTCTTCTTCTCTTCCTCTCGAGCAGCTCTGGACGCTCTCCTTCCTCCTGGCTCTTACTCGAGTAAGAGGGACACTGATCCAGTTGCACACAAGCTTCCAACGGGGTTGGACTGCATCATGGTGACAGCTTCTTCTCTAGAAACCCTAAGGGTTTAAATCGGGAAAGAGAGAAGTAAGGTGGGCCGTTGGATCTCCCGGACTTCAGCAATCGGGATCCTCTTCTCCTGCCCTTTTGGGTCTTAATGGGCCTCTCCATTTCTTTCTTGACATCTTCATGGGCTGCTCCAAAATTGCTTGGACTGTCTCCTCTAGCTCCTTGGGCTCATGTTTCCACCTAAGCCTTGAAATTCTCTTAAAAATACATAAGTATGCATAGCTTTAGGGCAAGGTCTGAAATTTATAAAAACCACAATGTCATTCTAGATTGTAGATACAACATGCAAATAAATACAAAGGATTGCATAGAAAATTCATTACAAAAACATGTTTTATCACTAAAATTTGTGACTTACCAAATACCCCCCAACTAAGATCATTTCTAGTCCCATAGCAATGCCCAATTAATTTCTCTTTCACCGTCTCCCTCACGCCTATTGAAGATTTTCCTGCAGGAGATGTTAGAGATATCAATCACCAGCCACGAATAACACTCTCAATACAATTTGGGTACAAGCCTTTTCAGGAATGCATGACTCAATGCCTCTTGGTTTGGAAAGAACTAATGGAATGGGAAGAAGGATGTACTTCTCTCTGGGTATGACACTATGATCTTAGGGCACCTCCCTTTGCTCAGTGATGGTGGACCACACATCTCTCGCAAGCAAGGTCACTCTCTGATGCAGGACCGACGGGGTGATTCGGTCTGGCGCTAATGTCCTCTAAGGGGAAACTAGGAATGGAAGAACTACGTGTTCTAAATGATGTAATGATGTCTAAAATCTCCTCAAGCAGCCAACCTTCCGCGCGTCATCACGATGCTCCCGGGGTGCGCCGAGTAGGATGGAGCGAAGTCCTCCCCGGATCCGTCGACGCGAGAGAGAGAACATGCCTCTGGCCGTCTGGGGAAAGCTCGATCGTCAACACGCGGCCGGATCCACGATCCCAATCCCGTCACTCGACGCCACTCACCCTAACTAGGTCCGAAGGCGGTGGAGACAAGTGCGGAAAGTATCGAAGGAAATATAGAACTTCAAAGTAGAGAAAGGGGAGTGAATGCCTCAACCCGCGGGCGCGAGCCCTGGCTCGGTCTGGCGAGGGAGATCGTCGGGCACGGCAGCGATGCTCTGACGCCGGAGCGAGTCGGCGAGGGAGCGCGGAGGAGCTGGCCGGCGCGGGGCGGGGCGTTGACGAATCGCAGCGAGTCTGGCTCGGATCGTAGCGGACGCGGTGAAGGCGGGTGGCGGCGTCCGGCCTGCTCAGGGGAGTCTGGGCCGGTTCAGGGGCGGTGCGGGCTGGCTTCTAGGCCGGGCTCGGGCTGTCCAGGCTGTCTGGGGCTGTCTGGGCTGTTCGTGACGGCTCTGACCGGCTCGGCAGTTAGGGGCGGCTCAATGGCTCTGGGACTCTGGGTCTGGCTTGGGGCTTGGCTGGATCAGCTTGGACCGGGTCAGGCCTGGGGCGCGGTCTGACCGGCCTGGCTCGGGCTCTGGCTCAGGGCGGTCTGGGTGCAGTCGGGCGGTCTGGGCCGGTTCGGGCTGGCTCGGGCCGGCCCTGGGCGGTCCGGTGAGTCAGCGGCCCGCTGAGTGAGGGGGGGGGGTGGGAACGATTCCCGCTGAGTCGGCTCAGCGGGAATCGGTCGATTCCCTCCCTGGTCTGCGGCTTGCGCAACGGCGCGGCGGAACTGGGCGGCGATCGCAGCTGAGGCGCCGGCGGCTACGCGGCGCGTGGCGGCGGCAGCGGCGCGGTTTCAGCGGCGACGGTGTCCTGGTTCTGGGCGGCGCGGCTGGGCGGCAGCAGCGAGCGGCGGCGGCTGGGCGGCAGCGAAGCGGGCGCGGCTTTGGCGCAGCGCTGGCGATGGCAGCAGCTGTGGGCGGCAGTGGCGCGGCGGCGGCGGCGGCGCATGACGCGGCGGCGGTCCTCATGCGCGGCTGCACGGCGGCTTGGGCGGCGGCAGCGGCGTGAAGCGGCCCGGGGCTAGGGGCAAGGGGTGGCGGCGGAGGCGGCGGAGGCGGCGGCGGCGGCGGCACGACTCGGCAGCGGCGCGGCGGCGCGCGGCGTCGCTGGACTCCTTCCTTAACCTTCCTTAAGCAAACCACTTGAGAGGATGATTCCTTCTTTTTCAAATGACGGCTAGGGGTTTGTGGGGGTCCCTTCCCCTCTTATAGAGCCCTTGGCGGGCCAAGAGAGGAAAGGGCCCACTTGAGGCCCACAACCCACACCCATACTCATAGAAATAGAATAAGAGGTTCCCAAAAGGGAAAGGGCCTTAGGCTAGGGTCCCGAAACAAAGGGAAACCCACCCAAAGGCCTAAAGAGAGAGAGAGACATGCAAAGGCCCGCTTAAACACGTGCGGGCTAAATAAAGTCATAATAAAATAGAAAACGGAAAAGATAGCTCCACGCGCGCGAGCTCGTGGCGAGAAGAGGGTCTCACTTGGTGTAGTGAAACTCGGGATCCTTCGTCTTCGCCTGTCAAGGGGGCTGGACGCGCGTAGGTGTTGGCTCCACCGGCGCCGTAGTGTCATGCCTTGGTGGCGACGGGGGTCGTACGCCACCACTCTCTCTTGGGTAGCGGCTACCTAGGGCTTGTCCCTCTCACTAGCTTTCCTCCTGCTTGAAAGTATGAGGGCGATCATTTCCTCCTCCTTATTTAGCACAGAATGATGGCAGCATGATGCTAGAAGGTGGTGCGGATGCTAAGTTAAGGGTGGGTAATAGTAGTAAGTGAGAAAATAAGGATGTATGACACATAGGATTCATGCTTTCAGTGGATAGATGAAGGATGCATCACCTAAGGTAGTCTCCTCCCAAGATTTTAGAAGAAATGGGGAAAGTAGAAATAGGGGTTAATGTTGAAGAAAATATGACCACATGAAATATTCAAATGCGATACAAGCTCATTTATCGCCCCCAGAACAATGAGATAATGATGCAACATAGTGATAGCTCTTTTTTTTTTCAAAATGAATGAAGAGTCATAATGAATAGGCCAAAACAACATGCTTAACAATGCCTACTACTAATAATCTCCTGCTTCAAAAATAAGGACTGGTGATAAACATGAGATTATTGTCAAGTTGGCCATGAGAAGAGGTAGTATGAAAAGAACTGAAGAGTAGGATGAGAAGATGGAGACTGAAAATAGAAAGAACAGTGGCGAAGAGGCAATATCAATGTGATATCGTGGAAAGGGAGATAGACGGACTTGGAAGGTAGACATACCCTTGGTGATACTTTAGGTGATGGTAGGGAGAAGGTTTCATATAGTGGAAGGGTAAATACAAGAAATGGAGGGGTAAATGGTGGACAGGATGAAGGTAAGTGGTTGATTGGTGGGTAGGGGAGCAGAGAACTTCTGTGCTAAGGACTTAGATAATGATCGCCTCTTGCTTCCAAATAAGATTCACCTAGTAAGAGAGTAAGTCCTAAATAAGAATCGGCTAAGAGGTATTAATGATGCAGTGGGGATTCACAATTTCACTCATCACTTCACCTTTCGGGTCATAGTGCTTCTATCCTTTGATTTTTCCACCTTCTACACACACCACTATGTAACCTAGCCATTTGGCATTGAGTCTTACATTCATGTATATGTAGATACCCCCCAACTTACTGTAAAAACATAAAGTTGTTTTTTAAAATTTTTTTAAGGATTTTGAAATAGGAAAATCAAAAGAGCTCCCCCCTTACTTAAATGGCGCATTGTCCTCAATGCATGAAAAGTAAATGGAAAGGTTTAGAAGACACAAACAGGGGGTGATGCGCTTCTGAAAATTCCTCCGTCAACTTCTCGTTGTTTTGTCTTTATCTGTTCTCGTCATGGTTGAGTGCTGAGTGGTGACTCCTCTTTTTTTCTTTTTCTTTTATATTGATTCCTGAAAACGATAAAATGAAATAGAACACCGAAAACAAAACACATGCAGAAATGGGAAATAACTGAAAAGGAAAGGAAACTAACTCATTTCGATCGACGGATCTCTAACTATTGGTAGGACTAGCTAGGGGAATGTTAATGGGCAAATGGGGTGGATCATGTTGTAAATAAGGTTTCAGCCTCTGTCCATTAACAGTGAAGCTTTTATGGGTACTAGGGTTGGTCAAAAAACAGCCCCATTTTCATAAGCTTCTTCCACTATGAAAGGTCCATCCCACCTACTTTTAAACTTTCCAGGGAAGATTTTCAATCTCGAATTATAAAGCCATACCTTTTGTCCCTTTGAGAAAGACCTTCTTTTAATGTTCTTGTCATGGAAGGTCTTCATTTTGGCTTTATAGATTTCTAAATTCTCATAAGCCTCATTCCTGATTTCTTCAAGTTCTTAGAGTTGGAGCATCCGACATTTTCCTGCTTCATCTAATGACAGATTTAGTTGTTTAATAGCCCATAAGGCTTTATGCTCCAACTCTAAGGGGAGGTGACATGGTTTCCCAAAAATCAATCTAAATGGAGACATTCCTAAGGGTGTTTTGTAGGTTGTCCTATAGGCCCATAAAGCTTCATCTAATCGATTGGGCCAATCTCTTCCCTTGGGCTTAACAATTTTTTTTGAGGATCTTCTGGATTTCTCTATTGCATAATTCAATTTGCCCATTGGCTTGTGGGTGATATGGTGAGGTGATTCTATGGTGGACGCCATGTTTCTTCAAAATACTTTCTAAAAGCATGATTGACAAAATGAGACCCCATCACTAATCATGGCCCTAGGACATCCATACCTGCAAAATATGTAAGATTCAACAAACTCATATACCACTTTACTAGTGTTGGTCCTAGTAGCTACAACTTCTACCCACTTAGAGACATAGTCTACAGCCATCAAAATATATTCATACCCATTTACTTTAGGAAATGGCCCCATGAAATCAATACCCCATAGATCAAAGATTTCTACTTCTAAAATAGGTTTTAAGGGCATATGATTTCTCTTGTCTATGTTAAGAGCTGCTTGAAATGATGGACATTTTAAATAAAAATCTAATGCATCCTTAAAGATAGAAGGCCAATAAAATCCACTTTCTAGTACCTTGTGGGTTGTTACCTTTGCTGTGTAATGTCCTCCTCCTGGGTTGGAATGGCAGAATTTGAGGATGCTATACTGTTCTTCTTCTGGTACGCATCTTCTCAAGATCTGGTCAGCCCCTTGGTGGAAAAGTTTTGGTTCTGCCCAGAAATAATGCCAAGTCCTTGAAGAATTTCTTCTTTTCGGTGTATTTCCATCCTTGAGGAGTTCTTCCTGCAGCCAAATAGTTAACAATATGTGCAAACCAAGGGATATTTCCTGTTTGGATGGCTAAGATCTGCTCATCAGGAAACGTCTCTTGGATAGGTAAGGAATCAATTATTTTAAGCCTAGAAAGGTTATCTGCTACAAAATTTTCACAACCCTTTTTGTCTCTAATTTCTAGGTCAAATTCTTGCAATAATAAGATCCATCGAATTAACCTTAGTTTTGCTTCCTTCTTAGTTAAAAGATATCTAGTGGCTGCATGATCAGAATAAACTATTATTTTACTACAAAGTAAATAGGAACAAAATTTATCTAAAGCAAAAATAACTGCTAACAATTCTTTTTCAGTGGTTGAATAGTTCCGTTGAGCATCAGTCAAAGTTTTGCTAGCATAGTAGATGGCCACAGGTTTCTTTTCTCTCCTCTCTCCTAGGATTGCTGGTGGCGTACGACCCCCGTTGCCACCAAGGCATGACACTACGGCACCGGAGGAGCCGACACCCGCGCGCGTCCAGCCCCCTCGACAGGCGAAGACGAAGGATGCCGAGTTTCACTACACCAAGTGAGGACCTCATCTCGCCACGACACATTTCATGTGGCTTGCGCGCGTGGAGTTATCTTTCCCGTCTTTTTCTTTTTATTATGAACTTTATTAGCCCGCACGTGTTTAAGCCGGGCCTTTGCATCTCTTCTTCCTTCCTTCTAGGCCGTTAGGTGGGTTCTCTCCTTTTCGGGATCCCATTCGTGAGGCCATTTTCCTTTGTGAACCTTTAAATTTCTATGAGTATGTTTTTAGGTGTGGGTTGTGGGCCCTCAAGTGGGCCCTTTCCTCTCTCGGCCCACTATGGGCTCTATAAGAGGGGAAGGGACCCCCCACAAAACCCTAGCCGTCATTTGAAGAAAAAGGAGTGTTCCTCTCTCAAGTGGCTGCTCAAGGAAGATCAAGGAGGGAGACCAACCGCCGCCGCCGCTGCCGCCGCCGCTGCCGCCACCGCCGCCGCACCATCCGTGCCGCCGCCGTGACCGCCGCCTCCCCTTGCCTTGATTGCTGGTTACCTACGTGTAGCCTCCTTGCTGCCGCCGCCGCTGCCGCCGCCTCAGGCCGCTGTCGCCGCCGCCGCCGCCAGATCGCTGCACCACTATCTCCTCCACCCTTCTATTTCCGCCAGTCCAGCCCCTCTCATCTCTGCCCTCACCCCCACTCCTCGTCCGAGCATATTCCCCCCAGCCGCCCTCCCCACCTTCCCGATTTTCCCATCAACTGCATTCACCACGCCCTCCCCACCTTCCTGATTTTCCCCATCATCTGCATCCACCACGCCCTCCCGATTTCCGATCTGCTCCGTCATTTCCGCGCAACTGTCAACCACTCCGTCAGTCTCCATTGCTGACGGCGCCCCTCCTCCGTTCCCCTTGTCCCGATTCCGCAGACGTCATCTCTCAATTTTCCTTCCCCTTCACCTAGTTCAGAGTTAATTCCCATTGCCCTTCGCGGTTTTCCGCGGTTGCCCGCTAAGCCCTCCGCATTCCCGTCCATCCGCCACTTGCGACTTTCCCCATTCCCCCCTCAATTTCCTAAAACCGCTCCGTCGACGCCACGAAATCACCCTGTCCTCCCCTCCCGGAATTCCCGACACCCCTTCGCCTTCTCACTTCCAAGATTCCCCTCCCCACGGCCGAAACCACGAAATTGCCCCCAATTCGCCCACTTCCGGAATCGTCTTCCGCTGATTCCTCGGCCAACTCCTCCACCCGCAACCCGCCGAATCCCGGCCCCACATCCGTGCTGCAGTCCTACCACCTGCGACGTCCACTTCCTTCTCCCTCCTTTCCCCTCCGCTATTTCTCATCCCTCCTAGGTCACGCGTGTTCTCCCGTCTACTGCACGGGTCCAATTCCAGCCGGAAACTTCTACCTCCTTAATTCCATCGGGAGAACGAGACCAACCCTGCAATACATATTTCCTCTATCTTCACTTCCCGTACGCCACCAGCCCTACACTGTCGCTGACGAGGTCCTGTCAACGTCATCCCACCAGCAAGTGCGCTAGTGCCCGACGCCCCCTTTCTGGGCCTTATTTGTCCTCACGCTCCCCACTAGTCATCTTGTGGAAACGGCCTGCCAGCTCCACCAATTGATTCCGCTGCAGACCGTGATCTTTCCGACGCGACGACGCCCGAGGAAACCTACGACGCTATCCAGTCCGTGCTGCGTCCGATCGGCCTCCGCCGACACGACCAACCGGGCTCGCGCCCTGCAGGTTAGGCACATCACCCCCTCTTATTTTACGTCGACGTCTATTTTTCCTTCAGTGTTTCCCGCACTTGTCTCCGCCGCCATCGGAACGTAGGCTAGAAAGAGTGCTTAGACGACTTGATAGGGCTCTTACCGTGGTCCAACCCGTCGGGTTGACGGTCGAGCTCCCCTCGACGACTCCCGACCCTTCATCCACGAGGACGTGGATCGGAAGGACTCCCGGACGAACACTACTCGGCGCACCCCAGGGTCTACGGAGGCGACGCCCGAGACGGCATGCTGCTTGATTGCATCATTAGTTTATATCATCATATTAGAGTTCCCCTAGTCCTCCCCTAGGATCACCGTGTGAGACCGGTTTCGCACCCGGTCCTGCATCAACTGCGCCTACAGCGTAATCAGAGGCATCACACATGATTTCAAATGGCAAACTCCAATCTGGAGCTTGCAAAATGGGTGCATGTGTGAGTGCCCTCTTCAACTCCTCAAAAGCAGCTAGAGCATTTTCATCTAAAGTAATATCATTTGACTTAGTGGAGAGATAATTAGTAAGAGGTTTTGAAATTTTAGCAAAGTCTAATATAAACCTCTTGTAGAAACCTGCATGGCCAAGGAAACCCCTAAGGGTTCGTAGATTTGTGGGCGGTGGATGGGCCTGGATCACCTCTATTTTGGCCCGATCTACTTCCAGCCCACATTTGCTGACTTTGTGTCCCAATACCACCCCCTCCTGCACCATAAAATTGGATTTTTCCCAGCTTAGTACAAGATTACTCTTAATGCATTTTCTTAGAACATTGGTTAGATTTAGTAGGCAATTTTCAAAAGACTCGCCAAACACTGAAAAATCATCCATAAAAATTTCTAAGCATTTACCCACTAAATCTGAGAATAACGCATTCATGCACCGTTGAAAGGTGGCGGGAGCGTTACATAGGCCAAAAGGCATACGCCTAAAGGCATATGTACCTACGGGACTAGTGAATGTCGTTTTTTCTTGGTCTTCAGGATGAATATTCACTTGATTGTATCCTGAATAACCATCAGGAAAACAGAAAAAATTATGTCCGGATAATTTTTCTAAAATCTGGTCAATGAAAGGGAGGGGATAATGATCCTTCCTAGTAGCTTTATTCAATTTTCGATAGTCAATACATACCCTCCATCCAAAGGTCAATCTTTTCTGGATTTCTTCCCCCTTGTCATTGACTTCTACAGTGATACCAGATTTCTTTGGCACCATATGGACTGGGCTAACCCATTAGCTGTCTGAAATAGCATAGATCACTCTAGCCTCTAGCCATTTTAAAATTTATTTTTCTAAAACTTCCCTCATGTGTGGGTTCAACCTACGTTGGGGCTCTCTAGATGGTTTTGAACACTCCTCTAAAAATATTCTATGTTCACATTTGGAGGAAGGGATTCCTCTAATATCTTCAAATGTCCACCCTAAAGCTTTTTCATGTTCTCTCAATACCTTAAGCAGATCTTCTTCTTGGGAAGGAGTAAGGGATGAGGATATAATCACTGGTTTTAGATGTTCTAAGTCTAAGAAAGCATATTTCAAAGAGGTTGGTAATGGTTTAAGCTCTAAGGAGGGTTCTAAAGAAAATGTGGGGGGAGTAGGTTCATCCTCTTCAAAATATAAATCTTCTACTCCTAGGAGGTAGGCTTGTATTGAAGCTACCTCTTCTTCTTCCTAAAAAAATGCAATATTCTCACCACTTCCTATGGTGCTTTTCATCATTTTTGAGAGATCCATTGTAACCTTTTCTCCTCCTACCTTGAACTCCACCGTTCCTTTTTCCCAATCCATGATCGTCCTAGCTGTGACTAAAAAGGGTCTTCCTAAGATGATGGGTGCGAGACTAAGATCTCCCTTGACTCTAACTTCTGTAACAACAAAATCTACATGGATCTCACAATTTTCTACAATGATCATCACATCTGAAAGTCTCCCTTCTGGTTGCCTAATTGTACCATCAGCTAGGAGTAGATCCATACATACTTCTTCTAATTCTACCCCAAAATCATATTCGTCATGTATGGCTTTAGGCATAATACTGATGCTAGCTCCTGTATCAAGTAAAACTTTAGAAAAAGTCTTTCCGCTTATCTCACAAGTAATTAGAGGACCTCTAGGATCTCCCCTTTTCTTGGGAGTAGAATTTAAAATGCTAGAAGCACACTCGGAGAGTTTAACTATCTCCTTAGGCTTCCTATGGGTGTATGAGTCTTTAAGGTATTTTTTCAAGGTAGGTGTGCATTTAATCGCATCTTCTACTGCTACAGTCATAGTGGCTTTTCTAAAATTCTCTAAAAGCCTCTTTTCATGATCAGTAGAAGATCTAGACGACTCTAAGGCTGAAGGGTAAGGAATAGGAGGTTTGTAAGTTGAGGGCAGAGGTCCATCACAAGGCGATGGCTCCCCTGCCTCTTCCCTATCCTCTTCTTCCCCCATTTTTTCTTTTCCTTTACTTGTATATGGATCTTGAAGTTCCTTGCCATTTCTTAACCTAGAAATGGCTTGAATTTTTTCATGATCTTGATCATTATCATAAGTAGGATGCATATTTGATGTAATTAGATTTTTAGGATTAATGGAAGGCTGAGTTGGAAATCGACCTTGATGGGAGTTGAGCTCAACTCCCTTACCTCCAAAATCGTTTTGCCTTTGTCCTTGCTAGAGATTCTCTAGAAATTTGTTGGTTCTTTCTTGTGATTCCATTAAAGAAGCTTCGTCTCATTTAAAGGATCAAGTATACATTTCTATTGAGCCATAAGATACCTATTACTTGATTGTATTATTTCAAATCCTAGAAAATACTTTAGGACTTGTAGTTTTCTAACCTCAAAAGTGTTTAGTTAGATGATTTTCTAGCTTTGTGGCCTCTTTATCATCATTTCCTGCAACAATGATGTCATCTATATGTACTATCAAGATTGTGACTCCCCTTGAAGGAAAATGTTGGAAAAATAATGTATGATACCCATAATAATTTTTACACCCTAACTTTTTCATAGTTTGAGTAAATTTTCCAAACCAAGATCTAGCGGATTGTTTTAGTCTATATAGTCCTTTCTTTACTTTGTATAACTTGTCAAAATTATTATTCTTCTCATAACCCTGTGGAATTTTTGTGTGTATTTCTTCCACTAAATCCCCATGTAAGAAGGAATTTTTAATATCATACTATTGATATCTTGCCATCTAAGTTAATCTGCAATGAAATTAATATTCTGATGGTGTTCATTTTTGCCATAGAGGAAAATGTTTCCTTATCGTCTATTCTATAGGTTTGAGTGTACCCCTTAGCTACTAGTATAACCTTATACCTCTATAGTGTTCTCTTTGAGTTACATTTTATGGAAAATACCCATCTACATTCCATTGGTTTTATTCGTTTGTTTGATTTCACTACATCCCAAGTTCAGTTCTTAATTAAGGCTTGCATTTCCTCATCAATACCCTTCCTCCAATAAGGATATTTAAGTGCCTCTTTTTGTTGCGTTTTTAATAATAGTATGATTGATAGTGATAAGGAAGCTCCTATAACTAGGTGAAACTCTCTCATAGTTAAGAACATTTTTATGGCATACAGAAGGGCTTTTACACACTATTTTTTTTCTAAAGGCTATAAGTTGGTTTTCTTCTCCTTGTTTTTCAGTTGGAACATCTTCCCTTGGTTCCATTGTTAGGGTTGTTTCCTCATCAAGTTCTTGAGCATGAGAGTTTGTTTTTACTTTTGACATAATATTTAGGAAAGGTGGTGATAGAAAGAAGGATACTATGGATTTAGGTTTAGTTATCTCCTTTATTTCCTAGATCAGGGGTTGTCTCTTCCTACTCAATGATACTAAAACTGTGGTTGAAGAGTTGAGCCCTCCATTCTGATTTCCTCCCTTTCTTCCCTAGTTTCACTTTTAATTTGATAGAATAACCTAGTTTCATCCTTGGTTACTAGAACTTTTCTTGTCCTCAGATGATAGCACCAATACCCCTTTTGAGTGTTTGAGTATCCCACAAACACACACTTCAAAGCTTTGACTAATAGCTTATCAAGTTGCAAGTTGTGTGAGTGAACATATTTACACACCCCAATACTCTTGGAGCTCTGCCATTTCTTAATTCTATCCTAGGAAATAATTTTCCACGACCTCAATTGGACTACTTAGGTCTTGAGTTTTAGTTTGTAGTCGGTTGATTAAATGTACAATAGTTTTTATTGAAACCCCCATAGATGTTTAGGAAGAAGTCTTGTACCATTAAGGTTCTAGATTTATCCATTAAATATCCGATCTCTCTTTCATCAAGTCCAGTTTGTTGAGGTGTATAGGGGCTTGATGTTTCATGTTGGATTCCCTCACTCTAAAACAACTCATGTAGTTTATCATCTATCCTAAATCCCTTTATGTTAAGCTTAAATTTTCTTAAGTTGACAAGCATCGCAAATGATGGAGAATTATTTTGAAACATGAACACAAGGGTTCTAAGTGAACCTATCTTCCTCCTCCTCCTCCTCCTTATCATACAATTTGAAAAGTATCCATTCATTAAATGGATGAAGAAGCCCTCTCTAAATACTTGAAAGAGAGTGTAAATCTTAAGGGAATTATCTTCCCTCCTTCCTCTATTTTACACTGATCTAATGATTGACTTGGTCAAAAGAAATTAGCCTTATCCTTAGGTAATTAGAATTCTTTGAATGGACCAAGTCAACCATCCTTTTTCCTTTGATATAGGTTCCTAATTTTCCAAACCTTATCCACTATATCATAGGTACCTTGTATAGTTATAAGTAATGATCTCAAAATTAATAGGAACATCTTTGTGATTATCCTTCTCTCTTTGAAACCACCCTTAGTTAGAATTATAAGAGAGATCTTCATATTAATTACCTATGGGAGAAACTATATGTTATCCTACTCAAAGACAATTTCTTTGCATGAATAAACTCATGCATCTATGGACATTGAAGCACATGAAGCCCTCCAAAGAAGTGAAGACGAAGAGGAGTTCACATCTCTCACTAAATTGAAGACATCTGCATCAAAAGGTCCTCACGACCTCTACAGAACAGCAAGGTCTCCAAGTACATTAGGAGAACGATAAAAGTCCCCATGAAGCAAGGTCATCAAAAGAATAAGGAAACCACTGCATCATGCAAAGTTCTTGGTGTCTAAGAGTCACGAAGAGTAAAGCTAGTAGCTGATCACAATGACAAAACAGGATTAAAGTCAAGCCCAAGCTTGACTAGTTCTCTCCTCCCAGTCGTCGGTCATCAGAGAGACCCAAGGACTTCACGTGGAGTTGAAGGCTATGTATTCTCCTCCTCCCCGTGTCATGCACACGAGAGAAGGCCCATCATTCAAGTGTGAAGCTGACGCGACTTCCAGACACGTCCACGACACCCCTGGCATCACTGATCGTGACAACAGTCAGGTCGCAAGCTCAGCATCGATCGACAGTCAAAGCCGGAAGAGAAGACGACAAGAGAAGGATGAAGAGAAGTAGCAAAGAGCATGCGAGGAGTCCCGAGAGCGCTGTTTTCCCGCCGTCAAGGAAGCACCATTTCAAGGAGTTCCGTGCCGCCTGCAAACGCCACTCCCTCCGTCACCTCGCTCTGAAGACGAATAGCTGAAGGAATCTACCAGTCGGAAGTTCAATCCTCACTGAAGATGCATTTACCGACGATTCGATCGAGTCGTTTCACCAACCCGGCATCGGTTTCATGAAGAATATCGATTAAGGGCTCGACTCTCGGCATCTCGGCGGGCTTTCATAACATCCGAGATCGTGCTCAACGGGAATGCCCAACGCGTGGGAATAAAATCCGATTTCTCCTCTTCCTTCCGCCGGGTGAACGCCAGAAGACGCCAAACTGGATCCGTCAGTCAACCAACACAGGCAGTAACCGCCCAATGCGACGTTTCGCCGTAACCCCGTATTTCTATAAAACGAGCATTGTAATGAAAAAAGAACATGTTGTTTTATGAAAAATTTGGTTACGTTGGTTCCGATTTATCCCTGTGTTCATCATGCTCTCCTGTGCCTCCACCATCCTCCCGCAACCTCCTTCATCTTCCGATTCTATCTCCCTCTTCTATTCTCCCTCCTTTCTGTCGTCTTTCCATTATCACGCGTCCAATGCAAGCGGCGGAAACTTCGGATCATCGGTAATTTAGAAGCTTTCACTTCACGTCATCTACAGGTAATATCCTATTCTTTTACGTGATTAATAGTTCGTCTCCTAAATCCGTAAGTCGAACTTCCATCGAGTTTCCGATTCTCGGACTCTATCTTTGCGTCGTCCTCCTTTTCATTATTCTGAATTCTAAACCTCCGCATGTTCCCCGTTTCCTATCCTATTCACCGTATTAAAATATATATTATTATCCTCCCTCCACGTTGCGTTCATATCCTATCCCTCGTTATTCATTCTCTTCTTATTTTATATTTATCATCGCCGTCATTCTCCTATTCCGTCTTCTATTCTCCTCACCGTATTTAAACCCTCTTAATTTCCATTCCCTTATCCCTATTCTTCATTAAATAATTCATACCTAATCCCTATTATTATCTTCTCTCGATAAATTATTAAACAAAATATCATCCTCTATCTAAACCAGTCCATCTTATATCTCTATTATATATTCTATATTCCCTATTTCACATATCTCTTCTATAATTTTATATTTTCCATCCTCTTATCACTTATTTATCTTAATTAAACATTCTGCAACATATTCTCTCTGAAGTATAGAACTATTCTCAATGATATCATTCATATGTCCTCCAATCTCTTTGTAGGATTATTTATTAAACATATCATCTCCATCATACCTAGCATAGTATTCTAAAATATCCTACATCAGCAAATGAGTTTGTTTGGTGGAATTTTTTCAAAAAATTGGGGATACATTGTCTTTAGTAGACGGAAGGAGGGGTGTACTAATTTTTTATGTAAGAAGTGCTGGCCACTACGACTATTTTGAAGTCAGTCTTTCTCCCAATTCTCCCAATGTCTAGTAGTTTACAAGGTAGGTAATAAAGTTCACCATGGACATTAGCAAGTCTAATTTTCAACCCATGGACCTTATTACATATTAAAGTGTCAATATCATCAAACATTATTTTGTATTCCTCTAACATAGCGAGTCTCTGTACTAAGAGTAGGCTCACAAATAGTCTAGGAACATGTCAAACATGTGTCAGTAGACCTATCAATGTTATGTGTATGCTGCACACATCAACTACTACAAGTAATATTCCATCGACAATTTGGACTCTTTTATTAGTGAGATATGGTTCATATGATACAAACATGTTTGACCTTGATGTCATATGATCTATTGCTGTTGAATACAGGATCTAAGAACTCTTATATGAATTGATGATGATCATGATGATAGCCCTAATAAAATTTGGGTTCTACCTGAGTTTGCCAAGGAAGTCAAGCCAATGACTGATGTGGAGGAAAATAAGAGGCTTTGTATATGTTGTTTTAGATTTTTCATTTGTTGCATCATCTCCCATAGTTTCTTTACACCTTGAGGAGTTATTTGAAATTGAGGATTAATGTTATCAAGTGGTTACACTAAAAATTGTTTTATGATGAGGGTATATAATGCACTTAGGGTATATACTAAAAAATGTTTTAAGCATCCACTGTTGTGTTCCTCTTGAGGTAAATATGATTGAGCAACCAAATGAACTTGGGGAGGTCTGTCATGTAACTTCCAACATGTCTTTTTATTTATGTTAATTGCACCATATATTGTCATTAGTTTTTACTCGGTTGGAGCTAGACATGGGTGGGTCACTTTGTTTGGGTGTTGATGTAGATTCTCTTGAATAAGTAACTATATAAGCTAAGTTATCTCCCCCTCCTTTCATTACTTGTAGATGACTTTCTTCACTAGATAATTGAGACACCATTTCATCGAAGGATAAATAATTTTCCTTATTATGTAGTTGACTTTGAATGCCTTCAAACACCCTTGAGGATAGAGTTTTGACCTTGTCAATGAGAGTGTATTCTTTGTCCACATAATTGTGCACAAGGGCTCAATAGTGATCTAACTCACTAAAGATCAAGCTTTATTTGTTTGCAAATTTGAGTATTGATCAGCCCCTTTGTTTTAATGCACATGCATGGTTCACCAATTGAGCTATTTTCCATCTATCATTATTTTTGGAATCATTCTTTTTGACAATTTTTTTGACATAGAGTCAAAAATCCAAGTATAGAGAACCTCCTCCTCCACAATCCAATCAATTTATTATAGTGTGTATCAATTTCTGAAGGGGCATTATTTGTTAGATGGTCACATAGCTTTTTTGGCCTATAAATAGCTCGAACATGGCACACCCATAGTGCTATGGCTAGTGAATCAGATTTTGGAAGCTAGCACCAGAAATTGAGAGAATCCCTTTCGCTTGGGGATTAGAAAGCTCAAAAATCAATACTATCACTCCAATGGAAGTGCTTCCACTACAGGAAATGGGGTCAACTTCTCTTCTTGGGCCATACGATCACTGGGTAAGATTTCTGTAGGATAATCTTCCCTCATATCAAGTCCTTAAAGAGGACTTAGTGATAACTAATCAATCACTTCAAAAGAATAAATAGATGAAGAAAAAAACACACCTTTGATCTAGCAACCATAGAGCTCTAATACCATGTTAAGAATTTTATTGCTCTCGTTACTTAAAGGGAGAAGTGTTTTAAGATAGAATAATGTTACACATAGAGATGTGAGAAAGAAAAGGTGAATACTACCATTCCTTTAGGGACTATATACATTAGTTTAGGTTACCCTATACTATAATGGTCAGTTTCCCAGAAATCACTAGAGATAGGGCAAACATAAATAATAGAGGATATAATTATAATTATATTAAAAAATGAGATAAATTGGCCAAAGCAATTCAGTTTTCCCAACACCAGGTATTCACTTCAACATTGATATTGATGACATTTATCTCCCAAAGAAATGCATAATTACATATTTAAAATATGATCTAGTAATTTGTCATAATATGTTGGGTTTCCCATGATGACCTTTGGTGCTTGAGTGTGTTAGAATCCATGGTTTCTTATAGATACAATGTCATTTATTACAATGTAATGTGCCTCTATTGATAACTGATGTAATGGAGCCATCAAGAGATGATGGTTCTTAATGAAATAATTTTCTCCTCTTAGGTGTAGCCCTATGACTAATTATTTTATTCTCATTGTTTTGGTGAACGCCAAACTCACATCTTGATATTACACTGTGCATAAGATCTCAATGAGATTATATTGACATGTCTTTCTACTCTTATTATTCTTTCCTTTGGATCACTATCAGAGCAAAATAAAAGCTCCATGAAGAAAATTTTGGGACATGAGGCTTGACAAGCTCTCCAAAGTTTTGATCAAAACAATGATTGCAGCGGAAGATATTAAATTAAAACATTTAAAAAAGTTGAAGTATGATGACATGCTATTTATACACCAATTTACATGATTATTAATGCAATTAAAGGCATTAATTATTCCAAATGTATGCATGTTATCATATTTTAAGTATATTTCTATTGTTTTGTATCTTTTCATGTTATGATCTAAAAATATATCAATTTATGGATTATTATACATGATTAAAAAATTATGATGTTTAATCCTAATTATATTTAAGATCATAATCATGTTTTAATGATAAAAATATAAGAGAAAAGATCTTTATTAACATTTATGTATTTTTATAAATTTATTTTATAATATACATGAATGTATTAATTTAATTAATATTTATTCTCTTATTATTTTAATAATTTGACTTTTTATAATGATAGATTATTTAATTTCAGATCCAACAAAACAAATTTGAATTAATTTGGAGTTGTATTTTGAAAGTTATGATTTTTACAATTTATAGGAATTTTTCTAGAATTTATATGAATTTAGTTCGATTTTTAAAGGGTTTAAATTAATTAAAAAATGGGCAAAAAGGGGTATATATCGTGTGGGACCCACGTGGATGTGATGTGGCATGCAAGGCCATGTGGCAGAGCCACGCGGACCCACACGAGTGCTTGCGTGGCACAGGGGTGACGTGTATATATCTTATATTTATTATACATATGTTATAGTTCATATAAGCATTCCATAGAGGAACTCGCTAACTGCTATAATCCGGTCTACCTTATATACCCGACACCTCTTCTTTATTTTTTCCTTGTGGGACTATGTTCCCTTTGTTTTCTTGATTCCAGGACGTGTGGCATTACGTGGATCGTCGGATGGAGATCGCAGTGAATATTGTGCGTAGATGCGGTGGACACGAGGTCCACCCGATCTCAATCGACGCACGTGCTTCAAATCCCACTTAAGTGAATTAATGTCGGCCCTCCATTAAGGGAATTATAACGGTCACGATTAATCGCGATCGCTGGACCTTACGATTAATCGTGACCGCACGATGAAGATCCGATGGACGATCCAAGCGACACACCTCTTCATTCACACGATGTGGACAAATCCTGGAACTCCATCTTTGATCGAACAGATACTACTTAATCGCACCGTTTCGATCAAATGAAGCCTCATCGCGACTGTTGATCGCAAGGCGCCTCTTCATCGGACGGTCGCGCCCAAAATTTCCCCTTTAAATACGTTTTCTTCACGACGGAAGAACGCGCCCTTGAACTTTCAATAAATTTGAACTGTTCAGACACCAATTCAAGTGCCTATTTGATTTCTTCATGTTCTTGACTCATTTTTGAGTCCAAGGAGTGCTTGAAATCTGAACTTGATCGAGAGATTGAGGAGAAATCACATCTTGAACTTCAATTTCGTCTTCGAAAATGCGAAATGAAAATTCATGCATCTGGCGATTAATTGGATCATTTCGAAGGCTACTTTGGGTTAGATTGTGTGTATTCATCTTAATCTTTCATCATTTAGTGTTAAATTTACATTTTGAATCGTAGATTAAGTTTAATTTTGGTTTTAAATCAATTTCGCGATACGAATTTTCTCCTAATTTTAAACTTAGATTACTCAGCGAATTCTCATCCAAATCACTTGATTTTTGATTCCGTGGATTATTAATTGAGTTATCTTTCTTAATATCATAAATTGCCCAATTTCTAATCTCAATTCGTCATCCGATTATATCAAATTTCAAAGATATCTCTCAAAATTCCCTAATTCTCTGTGGATTCGACCCTTATTTACCATTATACTATTTAATTAAATTAATTAATCATAAAATGGTAAGTTTAGGACTTTGTTTTGACATTATATTGTGTGTATTCAATGACCATACGAAATAGTCTCGTCAAAGCACCAAGAATATATGATCTTATCATCCATTCTAGAATATCCTATCATCTACTATAGAATAAAATTGATACTTACAGGGATCATTTGAGAGAGTTTTTCAACGATTCAAGCGTTCGGCCTCTAGCAGTATCCACACAATCTCTAGATGATCGGATCTCATCTTAAACACTCGTCACCACGAGAGGAAGAAAATAGAGGGGAGAATTTCCACTAGGTTTGCATGGGCACCTCTATTATGGTCGTTCTCGCCCTATTTATAGAATTTTGGAATATGAAATTTTCATAAAAACCCTTATTATTATGTCGATATCCACCGACATCCATCGACCTTATGTGTGTGACCCTTTAGGTCCATATATCTCACCAGTTAATGACTCTATCAACCCAGTAACACTTATTGGTCTTCCTTATCGATTAACTATATCAACATATAGATTAATTGACTAAGGATCAATTCAACCCAATCGACAGGTTGAGTCACCAGCCTGGTGGGTCCCAAGCTACACCACGTGCTCTCGGAGATATAGAGTATATTGTAACTCTTTCATAGAACCATGTCGTCATTAGTTACCATGTACGTATAATCCTTGATATAAGCTAGACTCATGAATGACTCGGGGTATGGTTAATTGTCAAACCATAATTGGTCACCCAATTTAGTACTGATGGGAGTAGGAAATCATTGAGAACAACTTCTCTAATATTTTCACTACCTTGGCCAATGATTTAACCACATCTCATTCCTTGAGTCGATCTCGTCATATACTAAGGGCGGATGATCCTATCTTAACCACTCAATCACCTTCGAAGACTTCATGTCATATCTAATCTATGATGTTTTGGAGTTCGTGGCTAGAGGTTCGTAAGTCATAGTCAAAACACGATCATTCATCCACAAGATGTCTCAGGTCAAAGGACTACGTACACAAATGTGACATAAATCAGCTTGATTGACAGTTTGACATAATATCATTCATGGATTCATATATATCAATTTAGTAAACTCTTTCTCAAAAGAGCACCCACTGTCTATCCTTGGTGTCTCTACACCAATGGCCACAAGATCAGCCATACTCATCATATGAGTCATATCAAATAGTGATATTATTTCTCAATAATTCGATGTCCTTCTCGAATATCCCATGAATATCAATATTTAGAACATATGTTTAAAGACCAGTGATCACTATATTATGATCTCATCATAATTCATTTGATCATTGCATATGCTCATGGACTTTATTTCAAACATCACAAAAGAATGAAAATGAATAAAAGTTAGTTTCAATTAATATAAATGAAAGATGAAAGTGTGATTGGCTTAAAGGCCACATAATATCCATTAGAAAATTTGTCATTTGATGCTATTCAAGTTTTTTTTTTGCTCATTCCATTTCGGTTCAATCCACATTGTAGATGGTGTGTATGTAGTTGTATTAAGAGTGTGCTGCCATGTTGTCGACCTTGGCTCAGAAGTGAAACACTCATCACTTTGATAGGCAATCCATAACCAAGGTAGAGGTAAGCCCATCTACTTTGTGCACTTGAGCGACTTGTTCGCTCACATTAGCATGTATATGGTGACAACTATTGTGAAGAACATGAGCTACAAATTTATTGTGGAACGATGATGGAGATGAAGAATTCTGGAGAGGTGATTTGAAGAGAAGAAAATTCTAGGAGTTGACTAGAATGAAGAATAAGAGGGAGTAATTCTTTGAGATTTTTATTTTTATTTTAGGTTTCTTTTTAATTTAAGATTAAATGTGTAAGGGTTTCTTTTAAATATTCTTACAGACATTTGTAACCCAAGTCATTGCCCGGCATTGTATCATTTTTTTTAGTGGGGGCTTCTTGAGTGGCCTTGTGAATAAAAAAAATCATTGGTATCCTCTCCCTATATGTCCAATGAGTAAGATTCAAAATCCTAACCAAGAAATTTGGTGTGCTCTTTGTTGTAAATAAAAGAGGCTTCTACTTTATTAACATATGTGTCTAGATCTTCATTTGCGCTATAGGGATTAAAAATGATCTAGAAGATTTCTTACGAAACACTCATATTTTGATCTTTGGGATCCTATTTCACTTACCTCCATTACAAAAATATATACACTATGATGGATATTATATGGCCTATAAACAAATCACACTTCCATGTATCTTGTTTATGTTCATTGAAATGAAATTGATTCATTATGATTCCTATGTGATGTTTACAATGAAGTCCATCATCATATGCAATGACTAAGTGAATTATGATGAGATCATAATATACTTATCACTAGTCTTTGAACATATGTTCTAAATATTCATATTCATGGGATATTTGCGAGGGACTTCAAATTATCTCGAAAGAATAGCACTATTTGATCCGACTCATATGATGAGTATGTTTGATCATGTAGCCACCTGTGTGTAGACACTAAATATAAAGAGTGGGTGCTCTTTGGAGAAGAGTTTACTAAATTGATCTATATGAATCCCTTAATGGTAATTATACCTAATTGTCAATCAGGTTTATTCATGTCACGATTGTGTTTGTGGTTAGGGAAGGCCAAAGACCGATCGAGTGTTGATCAACCGGACCAAGCTGAGACTATCAGTCCCACAAAATGGGCCTTTTGACAGTCTTAGTCTAGTTTCGGTCTGGTCCTCTTCAGCCCTTTGGTCTTGGACCGAGTTTAAAACTAAATTTCTCCTCTCCATAAGGGCGTAACCTCTCAGCTCCTGCAGTCCCCCTTCGATAGAAGTTTCTAAGTGGGAAAACCGCTTCGATAGAGCAATGAATCTTCATGAAGAGAGTAGTGAATCTTCATCGGTGAATACAACAATGGGAAAACCACTTCGATAGAGCAGTGAATCTTCGTGAACAGAGGCAAGTTTTTTCTCTCTTATGCTGATTCCCTGTGTCATATCATCCTGCGGGTTGCATTAGATGGATTATTCAGTGCCCTAATTTGTGTCTCCGATATTTATTAGTTGATGTATCATCTTTTTTGTTTTTTCCTGGATTCCATTAGAAATACGAATATAACAGTCAAATTAATACTTGAGATACGCCGGATGCGGATGTGGGATGTCCAATATCTGATTTCCAATATCTTATTATTTCTAGAAGAGGAGTCTTGATTTACCTCTTCATTCAGGCACTATGTTTTGGCTGCCTTCATTTTCCACAAGATGCTTTCATTTTTGGAGTTTTGATTTCAACAGGATGCTTTCCACTTGTGATTTTCCATAGGATGCTTTCAATTTACCTCTTCTACATGAGTCATGATTTATCTAATCTTGGACATCTATAGGATGCTTTCGTTTTCCTCCTGATTTCTTTGAGTTCGAGTGGAAGAATTCAGCTAAGTGACTTATGAGGCTACTTAAAGACTAGATAGAGCCTTTCCTCTTGCTTGGACACTGTTACTACACGTAGTGTTGACTTGATCTGTTGACCGATGAGCTGAGTGATCTCTTCGTCATTACATAGAAAGATATGAATGCATTAAATATAAATGCATATGCATTGTATGGTACCTATGATATGTCAACGTCTAATGTTATAGGAAGAAATATTAGGACAAAAACATGATTTCTAACCCAAGATAGTGCTCAAATTGATCCAATTTCTTGTCAGATCAAAGGCTATTCATTCTGCAAATTTGAAGACAATCATTGGCATTCAAGAATTGATTTCTCCCTATTCTCTCAAGAAAATCTCACTTTGAAACACTTCTTGGACGCGGAAATTGATCTAGAAGCAATTGAAAGAAAGAGATTCAAGGATTGTGGTATCTAGATAGTTCGATTACTCGAAGAACCCAAGAATGATTTACATCGTCGAAGAACATCTCAATTTATAGCGAAAATTGGGCGTAACCGTCCGAGGGAGCTTTTAATCTTCGATCAATGGCTCTGATGAAACGCATATATGTGAATTTTTATGCTTAAATCACGTCCATTGGATTGGATATGGACCACCAAGATCTTGTCACATTGCGTGTGAAGAGAAAACGCATGAAACGACACGCCATCCATTTGATCTTGATCTAACGCTCCAGATGCACTTTCGACGGTTTTAATCTCAGTCGTTATAACTCCTTTGATGAACGGCTGAGATTAAATCATTTTTAAAATGATTTGCCAACGAACAGAAATGCGCCATGTACCCCGCCTTAAATGAAGATCAACATCTTCTTTTAATGCATGAATCAGATGCTCCACATGATGCCACGTCACCTGGGCACATAAAAACATAAAAATAGTCTCACATAACAAAAATCAAGGGGAATTGACGTGTATGTAACGTATATGCATCAAAGAGAGATAGGGTTATCCTGAAAAGGAAGCTTTATCTCTCTCATCACACGCACGAACACCAACGAGACACCAAGTGGCATGTCCATATGCCTGTTAGAGCGATAGTTATGATGTACATCGTATCTTGAATTGTCTCTGTCATAATTAAGGATTAGGACTTAAGAATCATTAATTTTATCAATCATCGTTGATTTCCTTCTGTTATCAAATTAAGTCATTAATTTAAATCAGTTATTGATTTTTGTCCATTATTAATTAAGTTTTTTTGTTATTATAAGCATGTTGTTCTAACCATTAATTCTTATGTAAGGCTAATGGGTGTGTTTGGTTTCAAGAAAAGTAAGGGAAATCTTCTTATTATGTGGGTTTGATTTTAAGGAGAATGTTACTTAAGGTTCATAGTATAATATTTCTACTTATAGTTGTATTTATTAGTATGCTAAATATTATATACAGCCTAAATATTTATTAGGATTAAAGTCCTAATCTCGCTGATGGCACTCTTGTAATTCACTTCTTCTAAACTAACTCAACATATAGCGTTAGGGTTTCGATCGGGAGGGTTAGACAGAAAAAGCGCGATTCTTTTCAAAAAGGAGAAGAAGAGCTCTCTCTTTGGTGATCGTGACCTAGAAGGTGACAACCTCGCTCGATCCAGTCTTCTTTCACAAACAACAACTCATTGAAGCACATTTCTCCTTTGATCGATTACAAGTTCTATCTCTCTCACTTAATAGTAATCTTCGTCCATTCGTTTTTTTTGGTTTAGCACGTTTCCATTTTGTCAGTCGCTCGATCATTCAATCTCATCCAGAAACGTACTGTTCTGAGTTATTCTTCTTTGCTCGTTGTTTTGTTTTCGTTCGATTCGGTTCTTCCCGTAGTGCATTTGAGGTTGATGTTATTCTCCCGTTCTCAAATATTAATCATTTTGATCTGAGCCGTCCAGATCATTATTCAGTTACATGTTAATGATTTGATCATTGATTCAAAGGTGTATGCATATTAAATTAGATTGCTGATCTAAAATGCAAGTTACAGTGTTAATCTTTCTGTATTGACTACATCGTTTTTGTTTTATAAATCCATTTAGATTTAGTTGATTGTTGTGTTCTAAATATCATGTCGTTCATTATTATAAATTGATTGAAATGTGATTTAAATAGTCTGTGCTGGATATTTCTATTCTCAGTTAGTCATACAGATCTAATCAAAGTAAATTATCCATCGGCTTTATGCGTTACGCTATCAGTCCTATATATATATATTTTTTTTCTTCTGTGAAGTTGAAATTCAGTATTTGTCATTTTTAAGTATGTTAGTCACTTCCAGAAATCTGTTTACTCTAAACTCAGGGTTGTGGTAAGTTAATATTTGGGTATTACAATTCATTCACAAGAGGTACGGGAATTTTGTTTAGTTTTGTGGTTTAGAATTCTACTCTCATACCATTATTGTGACAAACTAGTATTAATCTAAATATCTTGTTATCTTATTTGATAATTTGTCATATCAGTCAACGTGGTCTCTATAGAAGTACAGGAAGGTATTGTTTGCACAGTAAATTCGTTTTTTATTATTATTCACACACTGTTGATTGCTTAACTTCTGGTGTGATCAAGATTGATTGAAGAGGAGCAGTGCTATATTATTTACCTCATTAAATTATTTCTGTTAACAGTTCAATTAGCTTAACCAAAGGTTAGATTTATTTACAGTGATATAATTGCCTTTTTAATCTGGTCATATAGATTGACAGGTTCAATTAAGCATTACTCTATCTTCCTCAGTCTATTAATCTAACTGTTTTAATTCCTACTTTGTCAGTTAGTTAATCAGTCTTCAGTACTTCCTACATCTCAGTCAGTAATATTTTGTTTACTATTAGTTAAGAAAATCAGTTGATTTATTCTGAGTTGTGAAGATCTGAGAATATAGTCAACCAGAGTTCCTCATTAGGTCAACTCAATCCTGATTAGTCAAACCCAGAGTTAATAGTAAGTCAAGATCAGTCAACGTCAATCGTCCTTTACTAGAAAGTCAACTTTAGCTCAAAAGTCAACCCTAAGTCAATAGAAGTCCAAAGTCAATTGTCCTATATCAGAAAGTCAACTTTAGATAGAAAGTCAAACCTTTTGAGGAAAGTCAACTCAGGTCGAAAAAGTCAACATTAGCATAAAGTCAACTCTATGTCAAGAGTCAACCTAGAGTCAACAAAAGTCAAAAGGTCAACTCAAGTCAGAAAAGTCAACTCTAGGTCAAAATTCAACCAGAGTCAACATAAGTCAGGAAAGTCAACTCTAGTCAGATAAAGTCAACTTTAGCAGAAAGTTAAAATTAGACAGAAAGTCATCGTTAGTCAGAAGAGTTACTTAGTTAGGTAGCAGCAGTTAGATACACACTCTCTCATATTCACACACACGCGGAGGACGGGAACGTCTCAGTCATTGAGACGAGAAGGAGTCAAGACTTAGGGAGTAGGAAGACCGAGTGGAGCCTGAAGACGAGGTGTCATTTTACCGGTGGTCAGCGGCATTAGCAGAAGAGGCACGACAGGGCGTGAAGGGGACGAGCGATCGTGTGAAGATCGGCCTGAGGGAGTCAGGACGTCCAGGAGTCGAGGAGGTCGAGGGCCTAGTGGGTAGTGCCGTAGGTACAGGTAAAGTGAGTGTGAGGTTTACCGTAGGGGGCAAATCTAAAAACCTTGTATTTGAATATTGTCCTTCACCCTTTTGAGGGGTGAGAGGATTAGGTTTTATTTGGTGAGGAGGAGGCTCCGAGTCTATAGTACTCGGGATCTGGATTAAGGGACATTAGGTCCCCCAACGAGTATAATAATATTCGGTGCATCGAGAGGATAAGAAGTGAGTGATTAAGCAACGAAGATAAGTAAACAAAAGAAAATATAGATAAATTTTTATTAAAAATTACACAACCTAATTCAACCCCCCTTCTTAGGTTAAGCAACCACCCTAAAGGGACTTTCAATGCCGCCACGCGACGATGCGCTTTTTTGTCCATGCCACGTGAGTTGCCATGTCAGCACGCGTATTTATATAATTCAAAATAAATCAAAATTTCTTTTAAAAAAAATTCAAAAAAATTCTAGAAAAATCCCTAAAAATTAGAAAATTCATATCTTTTCAAATAAAACCCCAAATTAATCCAAATTTATTTCATTAAATCAGAAATTAAATTATCTATCATTTTAAAAGGTCAAATTCTATTAATAACAAGAAAATAAATTTTATTTAAAAAATATACTCATTTCTTTTAGAATGTAAAACTTAAAAAATAAATGTGTATAAAAAGTGATTTATCTTATTATTTAGCATTAAAACCTAATTATAATCTCAAATAAAAAATGGGAATAATCTAATCTTAAAATATTTCTCTTTAATTTATCATAATTATCCCTAAAATTAGAGCCTTTTGATATTATAACTTATTTTCATAGAATGGTAGATAAACACTAAAAATATGATAACATGCATTAGAATGGAATGTTTTATGCCTTACTTTGCATTAATAATCATATATTTTCATGTGTAATTTGTATGTTCTCAGATGCCTATAAGATAATTGCATACTTTTCTTTCTAATAGTTTCTAAAAAATCTACAAATAAACATATGAATTTATTTAATCAAAAGTAAGCTTTACTATTTAATACAGATAAGATCTAGCAAATCATGAGTCTTTATCTCCTCTCTCTCTCTCTCTCTCTCTCTCTCTCTCTCTCTTATCACAAATACAGAAATCTCTCTTATCCCCCTCAAATTGGAAAATCCAAAAATCTCTTTCTTCAAGTATGCCTAGATCTCTTTCTCAACCCTCTTTTAATTTTCTGAAGCATATTTTGGTCGTCACACACCCTTTCCCTCTCAAAGAAAATGATCATTTGAAGGATCTCCTTATCCACAAATATTCATGTTGAAGTCTTTCCCTCTAACCATCATTCCTTTTGATTTTGTTGATCGCTCTATCTTTGTCTTTCCCTCAAACCCTATATCATTCTTTCATATTAATCTTCCTCAATTATTATTTCTAGGTCTTTCTCATGAATCATCTCTCATTCTTTCTTCTCAATATTTCAAAATGTTTATCTCTAAGCATTCTTCTCAATGTTTCTCATTATTTTCTCAACTTCTGTAAAGAACTATTTTTTCTTTATCTTTCTCTCTCAATAATTTGTGAATATCCTTCCACTATTTCCTTTATCACTATCCCTATCAATCTGTATTTAATATCTCTTTTCATTAATGTTTTATCAACCTCTCTCTCAGTTTGTCTCAATAGATATATCTCTCTTCGAACGCCTCTCTTATCTCTCTTGATATCTTTTCTTAGTTTTTTTATTTTTAGGTCTTTCCCTTCAGTTCTTAATCTCTTCCAATCACTCCAACTTCAATATTGTAGTCTTAATCTCTCCTAATCATTCCCTTCACTATTTTTTCTTGATCTCACTTAATCTCTCTTATCAATATATCTTTCTCAATCTCCCTCTAAATCTACTGCTTTACGACATCTACTCTCAACATTCATATTCAGATCTCCCTCTTCTCTAATTCTCTCCCTCGTAATCTCTCACTTTTTTGCTCTCTCTCTATATGACGAGACGACACCGCGAGGTCATCAATTTCACACGGTCTCGTGTCAAAAATAATTCTAAACTTACCAATTTGATGAAAATAATTCGAATTGAGGGGTATAATGGTAAATAAGGGTCGAATCCATAAGGAAATAAGAAAATTTATGATGTTTTCTTCGAAATTGATCAAATCGGATGATAAATCGATGGTAGAAATTGGGGAAAATGGTATATGATGAAAGATAACTTCAAATCACTTCCACGGAATCAAGAATCATCGAAATTGATCTTGATTTCATGGAGAAATTGAAGTTCGAAGTAGAGAGAAATTTCCCAACGTTTAAATCACAAAATTAACGAAAAATTGAACTAAATTGAACTTGAAATCCTAATCTAAATCGAAATTAAACATGATTGGGTGATAGATTAGCAAAAACCGATTCCACTAACCCCAAATAGCAACCAAATTAGCACGATTAAACCTCTTAATCGTCGAAAACATGAAGAATTCGATCGTGGAGTTCAAGCTTCGATTTCTCCTTCGTCTTTCAATCAAATCTTGATTTCAAGCCCTCCGTGGATGCGGAAATGGATGTAGAAGAGGATGCAACCGAGAGATTCGAGAAGGGAGGTGTCTAAACAGATCAATTTGATTGATTTCTAACTCGAATGCTTTGAAAATTGGAAGAACGTCTCTATTTATACAAATTTTGGGCGTAACCGTTCGATCAAAGCGATCAACGGCTCTGATGAGACGGTCCATCGCAAACCGTTTTCGTTAAGTCGTGGTCGTTCGATCGCGATCAGACGCGTGAGATGATGCCACGTTGCCGCGCGTTTTAAAACTGGTAAAACGCTCGCCGTTGGATCTTGATCTGATGGCTCCAATGTGTTTTTATGTGTTATAATCTCGACAGTTATAACTCGTGAGATCAACGGTCGAGATTAGACCCGATCCGTGTACTCCGATGCACCACGTGTCCACCGAATTTAAGTGACGATCGACGGGCGTTATTTAATCGCCCGATCCGACGTCTCACAGGCTGCCACATCACCCCCCACTTAAATTAATCTGAAAAATTGATATTTAATCAGAAAATTCTATTTTAATTTCAGAAAATCCTTAGAAATTCAAAAATAAATTCAGAAAAATCTCGAAAAATCCCTAAAAATTAGAAAATTCATAACTTTTAATATATAAATCCAAATTAATCCAAATTTCATTGATTTGATCCCAAATTTTATTATCTATCATTCTAAAAGGTAAAAATTGATAATTAGACTTTTAATTTTTATTTCATAATTATAATTATTCTTTAAGTGTTTTCTCTTAAGAAAATATAAATAAATGTTTATAAAATGATTTCTCTCATTATTTTAACTTTAAAAACATCTATAATCTCAAGTAAAGATGGGTTGTTAAATTATTTATCTTTAAATCATCACATTTAACCCTAATTTAAAGTATTTTTGAGATTATAATGACTTTTTCATAGAATGATAGAAAAATACACATAAATATGATAACATGCATGGAAATGAAATCATTTATGCCTTAATATGCATCAATTATCATGTTTTATCATGTTATTTTAGCATGTTATGACTATAACTCGTAAATCTTTTTTGATATTATATTTCCATTATATTGATATGTCTTAGAATATCAAACAAATTCTGATTTTCTTCGTGAGATGCAAAATTACTAGAATAGAAATTATAATCCAATTGGATTTTTGAAATTTAGGAATTTTGCATTGCCCACATTAGTTTCTAATTTATTTTTAACTTTTAAATCTAATTTTTAATCTGTGTTTTAGATTGCCATCAATGGAATCAATTGGAGATGAGGTATATTTTATTTTACATTGATCTATAAAAATATATAACAATAGCATACTAATACTATATTTTTTTCTTTTAGATTGAATCAAACAATAAATCAACAGTTGTTTCTACAAATGCTACTGCTACAAGCTCTTCACAATGAAGAAGAGCCTCACTAGACTTAGTACATTTCATGAAGATCACAAACGATGAGTATATTTACAAAATTTTCAAGGTAGCCACCTGATAACATGCTAATTAAACATGAAAATACATGATTATTAATACAAACTAAGGCATAAATCATTCCATTCTAATGCATGTTATCATATTTCTGAGTGTTTATCTATAAATTCGATGAAAAAGTCATTATAATCTCAAAATGCATTAATTTAGGGTTAATTATGATGAATTAAGCATAATCTTTTGATAACCCATCTTTACTTGAGATTATAATTTGTTTTTAAGGTAAAATAATAAGAGAAATTAGTTATATTTTGAAAGTTATGTATTTTCTAATTATTAGGGTTTTTTATTTTTCTGAATTTTTCTAAATTTTTAATGAATTTTTCAGGAGTTTAATGAACTTTTCTGAATTTAAGATTGATTTATTTAATTTAAAATCAATTTTCTAAGTGCGCAAGTGACGTGACACGATCTGGAGCATCAGATCGCGCATTTAATCGTGACCGTTGATTGTCACTTAAAGGCGGGGGTACATGGCACAATCTAATTTGCCACCGAA
The DNA here is from genome assembly GCA_024174645.1 of Lemna minuta. Taxonomy (NCBI): domain Eukaryota; kingdom Viridiplantae; phylum Streptophyta; class Magnoliopsida; order Alismatales; family Araceae; genus Lemna; species Lemna minuta. Next base: position 3,736,798 of record CM044104.1, on the reverse strand, counting down.
TCATTTTAAAATTATTTAATCTCAGCCATTGATCTAAGGAGTTTTAACGACTGAGATTAAAATCGACGAAACGCATTTGGAGCGTCCGATCGAGATCAAACGGCGGCAGTTCAATGCGTTACTTATAACGCGCGCAACGTGGCATCATCTCGATGGTCCATCGAAGATCCAACGGCCACAAATTAATTGTAACGATTCGCAATCGTGTGTTTCATCAGAGCTGTTGATCAAAGATTAAATGACGATCGGACGGCTACGCCCAATTCACCCTATAAATTGAGATGTTCTTCAACATTGTAAACCATTCCAGGGCAATGCGAGTAATCGAACTGTTTAGACACCAAATCCCTTGAATCTCTTGCTTCCAATCGCTTCTCGACTCATTTATGTGTCCACCAAGTGCTTGAGAGTGAGATTTTGTTGAGAGACTAGGAAGAAATTGGCGCTTGAACATCAATGATCGTGTTTTGGAATTCGGAATAAAAAGTCTTGAATCTATAAAATAATTGGATCAATTCGAGCGCAATCTTGGGTTAGGGATCGTGTTTCATCCTAATCTATCTTCATATAGCTTTAGATTTCAATTTTGAATCATAATTTGAGTAAATTTCAATTTCAGTTTGGGTTTTCTGCTCGATTTTATTTTTCAAAATTTTTTCTCTTGTTCATTCAATGATTTAATCTTAAAATTGGTGAGTTTGGTATTAATTTTGACTTCTTACCATGTGTTTTCAATGACCTCGCGGTCTCGATTCGTCACCACCCCATCAAAGGGGATAAAAGTTAAGAGGGATAGAAGCAGCAGCACAATCAAGTTATGGAAGCACTTGGAAAGGTTTCATGTTGAGATTTATAAGCAACTAAGGCCATCAAATGCTCCTAATACTTTAATACACTATTTCTCTAAGACTTCTAAATTTTCAGGTAGGAATTCAAAGCAGACAAAGAAATAGTGCATAGATTTAATTGTTAAGATAGATGCACCTTTTACGCTACTTGATCATGCATAGTTTAAAAAGTTTTTCAACTACCTAGTGGAAATATCGGAGGAGTTCCTGATGATTTCCTACACGCATCAGTAGTAACTTGAATGATTGATTAGGGTTAAACAATTGACCATACCCTAAGTCAATCATGAGTCTCGTGTGGATGAAAGATTATTTATACATCATAACCGATGACGGAAAGGTTCCATAAGGGAGTTCTTACATACTCCATATCTCCTAGATCATTGTAGAGCATTGTAGGGTTGGAGACTCAACTTATTAATTAGGTTAAATATATCCTTAATTAATTAATCTATATGTTGATGTGGATAATTAATTAAGGTTGACCAATAAGGTGTTATTGGATCTATAGAGTTATGAACTAGCAAGATATATGGACCTACAGGGCCACACATATATGATCTATGTATGTTGGTAGATATATATATAATTATGAGGGTTTTTATGAAAAATCCACATACCAAATGTCTATAGATAAGGGGAGAAAGACCAAAACTCAAAGTGCCTATTGACGAAGCCTTTTATGTGGTCGTTAAAAGCACACAAACGTTGGTCAAACAAAATTTATAATTCCAAACTCACAATAGAAAAGATATAAAATCAAGTATAGTGTAAAGATTGGGTCAATCCACAAAGAACATGGTTGACTTTGATAGAAGAGTTGACTTGGTCAAACTTTGGTTTAATTAAGAATTTTAAGAAGTGAAAATAATATTTTATTAATGGTAGTGATATAAATTCTAAATAAGATATTTTAAGAATTTAGAAACTGATTTTAAGAAGAAATGTCAAAAGTCAAGGTCAAAGCATTGACTTTGACCCACAGTTGACTTTCTCTAAAATCAGAGAATAAAAGAGAGTAAAATATTATGAAAAATATATACTCAAAAACTAGAGAGGAAATGAAAATTCGTGATTTTTCGAGAAGAATTAGATTTATTATAAATTATTGAAAAATCAAACATAAAAAAAAATCCTGAAATGAACACTTCAGTGTAAATCTTCAAATTGACTAAACAAATGATATTCAAATATTTCAATTCACATATTAATAGAAAACTAACAACCAAAGGATTCCAGAGAGACCTAAATTGTCAAATTTCACCTTGTATTTTGAAAGTAATTGATCCCGTAAGTCAACACCCAAATTTGGACTGAAAATCAATAGTAGATGGTCAAATGTCAATTTGAAGGGTCAAATGATGATGAAATTTTATGATTTTGCTATTCACGGAAAGCTGATGAAACAAGGAATCCAATGAAACTAGAATCAAATGATTCGGACTTAAGATCAAGGAGAAATTCTTGTTTGAAGATCAGCAAAAATCCACACCCAATTTGGACGAAAATAAAGAACAATTCGATTTAAAAACTTGAAATTGACTATCTAAATCTAATCTAAATTACAATTATTGTAAGATGAATGATCGATTCATACTACTAACCTGATTGAAGCAAATATTGGGCTCCAAATCGTGTTGATTGAAGTGTCTTTGATCAGTTTCTTCCTCGGCTTACGTTCGGCGTTCAATCCCGATCAAATCTCGATCAAATCTCACAATGATTCGTAATCAATCCCACCTTGATTGGATCGCAATCGAGTCTAGAACGTGGGGATCAAGAAGAACTCAAGAATTTCCTCAAAAACTGCTTAATTCCTTCGCGATTCAATCAAGACTTAAGATACAAAGAGGAAGAACACCGTTTTATAGAAGAAATCACCGCGAAAATCGTGGACCCTCCGATTCGGTGAAGATCGATCGACAACCACAATCGCGCTATGATCGTGGGCCACAATCCCACGATCTCCTCATTTTTCTCTCGTCCAATGAGGCGACGTGTCGTGATGAGCTTCGCCAATGATGTGATTGAATCGCGACCGTAGGACTCCACTTATTCGGTGATTTGCGCAGGTGTCCTAATGATGATCGGGTGGACCGGAATCCACCCGATTAGCGCTCCTGACTTGACACAATTGATCCGATGCACCACGCTTCGCCACGTGTCCTGCAAACTTAAGAAACAGATTAGTCCTACACGGGAGAAATAGGCGGAAAACCTGCGTATCAAACGTGGGGCTCTCTAACGCAAATGCTTTACCGCCTCAATACTATAACCTGGGCCCACTATACTTGTGGGACCATCACTTGCCAGCCCGATTACTGTACACGCCACGTAGGCGTCACGCAGGTGTCCGCGTGGACTCACGTGTCTACCGTGAGCCACGTTAGCCCCGTGGGGCCCGTGCGATAAATCAACCCCTTTTTGCCCTTTTTAAAAGAATTAAATCCAGAAATATTCTTGAAAAATCAAAATAAATTCCAAAAAAATCCAGAAAATTTAGAAATCAATATCTTCAAAAATATAACTCCTTTTTTACTCAAATTTTCTCCATTGGCTCACAAATTTATTCATTTTTAATATCATGCCTTCTATAATATAAATTAAAAGAAGAATATAGGATGAATTCAAAATAAACTTAAATAATCCTTTAAGAAATGTATTTTATATTATTGGAACATTCTCTTCTTGAAATTAATTCTTATAATCATCTACTAAAGTCAAAGTAAATCAAGGAAAGTGATTAATTTCTATTTATTTAACCTTGCAAAAGATTAATCATCAATAAAGCACATAATTAACCCTAAATAATGCATAAATAAGGACTTAAGTAAAATGGCATACCAATGGAAAAAATTCATAATACTATGATAACATGCATCTCAATCACATAAAATAAGCATGAATATTAGTTAAATATGATAAGAATTTGAGTTAAATATGTATGTTATCACCTATGCAAGCCATGTGAGAATTCTCTCCTTTCTTCTCTTTCTCTCTTGGTGAAGAGCTTTGAAGAGGAGATCCAACCATCTAGAAATTTTCTGAATACCACTAGAGGCTAGACACTTAAGTAGCTTCAAGAACTCCTTCAAGGAAGCCTTGTAAGTATGTTTTCTCATACATACTAGGTGATAGGATCATCTATTCTTGGTGTCCCAATGTTTTGAATATATGATTCAATCTATTCCGCTGCATTCGATATTTTAATCAAATTTTTTAAGGCTTATCGACCTCATAACCCAAACACTACTGTGGAGAGAGAAAACCCTGACAAACAATAGATACAAATGAGTGAATATGTTTGTATAGAAGAGATAAGAGAGAACATAAAAAAAAGGCTCATAATGACTCTAAAAAGCTCAAGTCAGATAATGCCTCTAAAAGGAATCATTCAGCTTTCCTCTAATACTCCACTTTAAGTTTGAGTGTATAGATCAACTATGCCCAACTTCATCCCCAAAGAGTCATGAGAGATGTTTTTGAGAGGCTTGGTGAAGATGCTACCCAATTTTTCAAACAAAGTGACATGCATTATGGAGATGACACCCTTGAGGACCTTTTCCTGGATGTAGTACAATCTTGCTCGATGTGCTTTGTTTGCTCATAAAATGTGGGGTTGCTTGCAATAAAATATAATATAAACATAATTATTAATGCACTTGAAGGCACAATTCATATTTTTATGATGCATGTTATCAAATCTAAGGTGCATTCTCATCATTCTATATCAATTATCTAAACAATTTAAAATTATAGTTTTTAAATGCTAATTTTTGTAATATTCATGAGTCTAATTCGTAAGCTTCATTTTATTTGAGTTTTTTCATTCATGATATTCACATGAACAAGTAAGAAAAAAATAATTTAAATAAACTTTAAAATTATCTAATTTTACTTTTTAAGTGAATTTAGTGAATTTTGGAGTTAAATATTTTATTCTCTCACTATATATAAAATTAAAGGGTAAACATCTTATAGTGTCACGACCTTTCATTTTAGGTCCAGATTGTGGCACGACCTTTTTCTATGTCCAGATTGTGACAGCACGTCAGCATTCCCCGCTGAGGTGGACGGTTTTGTTATTCCGTCCCCACGTGGCTGCCATGTTTTGTCCACGTACTTGTTCATTCTCTCTCTCTTCATCCTCGCTTTCTTCCTCGCCCGCGCGTCTCTCTCTCGCGACGGAAATTTCCGTCGCGAGGAGAGATTTATTTTTCGCCGCCTGGAGTGGATTCGGGACGGAAATAATTTCCGAAAAAGAGAGAGAAGAGAGAAAAAGAGAGGCAAGGAGAGATTTTCTCTCTTCTTCTCTTCTTTCTCTCACTCTCTCCTTCTCTTCCTCACTTTCTTCCTCGCCCGCGCGTCTCTCTCTCTCTCTCGCGACGGAAATTTCCGTCACGAGGAGAGATTTCTTTTTCTCTCTTCTTCTCTTCTTTCTCTCACTCTCTCCTCTTCCTCACTTTCTTCCTCGCCCGCGCGTCTCTCTCTCTCTCTCTCCCTCTCGCGACAGAAATTTCCGTCGCGAGGAGAGATTTCTTTTTCTCTCTTCTTCTCTTCTTTCTCTCACTCTCTCCTCTTCCTCACTTTCTTCCTCGCCCGCGCGTCTCTCTCTCTCTCTCTCCCTCTCGCGACGGAAATTTCCGTCGCGAGGAGAGATTTCTTTTTCTCTCTTCTTCTCTTCTTTCTCTCACTCTCTCCTTCTCTTCCTCACTTTCTTCCTCGCCTGCGCGTCTCTCTCTCTCTCTCGCGACGGAAATTTCCGTCGCGAGGAGAGATTTCTTTTTCTCTCTTCTTCTCTTATTTCTCTCACTCTCTCCTCTTCCTCACTTTCTTCCTCGCCCGCGCGTCTCTCTCTCTCTCTCTCTCTCTCTCTCTCTCTCTCTCCCTCTCGCAACGGAAATTTCCGTCGCGAGGAGAGATTTCTTTTTCTCTCTTCTTCTCTTCTTTCTCTCACTCTCTCCTCTTCCTCACTTTCTTCCTCGCCCGCGCGTCTCTCTCTCTCTCGCGACGGAAATTTCCGTCGCGAGGAGAGATTTCTTTTTCTCTCTTCTTCTCTTCTTTCTCTCACTCTCTCCTCTTCCTCTGATGGCGAGCGAGGCCCACCGCCAGCAGCGTTAGAGACACCGGCAGCCCGAGTCCAGCCCGTTCGACGCGCGAAGACGAAGGAGCCCGGATTTTGGCACGCGGCCTAGCCGCGAGACGACACTAAGCTACTCTTCTTCTTCTATTCTTCTTCTTCTCCTCGGATTATGGGGTCTCGCACTTGTATTTAGCGGACCTGCTTTTGCTTTGTGTTTGTTTGCCCTTTTGGGATCATATGTAGGTCCCCATTCAGGAGGCCCACGTAGATCCCAAAGGGAGAGGGCCTCAAGTAGGCCCACCCTCCCTTAGCCCACTTGTGGGCCCTATATAAGGGAGGGTAGGACCTCCCCTCAACCCTAGTGATATTTTGTGCCGCTTACTAGTTGATTCGAGTTCCGTAGTTCTTTAGACGTGTTGAAGAGAGGAAGAGAAGGGAGTGCGGAGAGGACGCGAAGGTTACCGCCTTCCACCTGCCGACCGCTAGCAAGAGGAGCACGAGACAACCGCGGTGAAGAAAGGAGGAACCCAGGGACGCCGTATGAGCGTCATGAGTACACCCTCCCTCACCGCGTGAAGAAGTGCCGCGATGACCCCCCCCCCCGGCAGTTGCACCCTCATCCCGCCGCTCGCCTTCACTCTCCCTCTCCGTTTCGTAGTTTCTCTCACCCAGGACGACCCACAGGATGACACGATACCATCGGCGCACCTGCAGTTTGGTCGCGGACGCGCGTGAAGGCAGGATATCGCTTCGTCGCGGACGTCCATCTGACGCCCGACGTTTCTCACCGAGGTAGGGACGACCATCACTCTCTCTCTCTCTCTCCAACTCCCCTACTCCGCTTCCCACTCCCTATACTACCCCGACTACCCCTTCCGGCTCGCGCTCGACATCCGCACATCAACCGTCCTGCCACCTTCATTCCCTTTCACACCACGCTCGCCGCCCCTCCCGCGCGCGTTATTTTCCTTCTCCTCTACCTCCGCAGCACTCCCGTGAACGTCTAACACTGTCCACTTCTCTCTCGTCCGTGCCGTAACGCCACATCGCCCACGACACTCTCCCAGTCACGCCTTGTACGCCCTGCCCTTTTCCCGTGCGCGCGCTCATTTCCCGCACACTGCAGCTCCTTCCCGCTGTCCCGCTGATCCGCTCTCCTACGCCCCCTTGCCCACGTTAGCCTCCCTTCCCTCGTCCCTTCTTCCCGCCACCCTCCTCCTTCCCTATTTCCCGCGACTCTCTCCCTCGGTACCGTATCACCTGCACTTACGATTACCTGCCACGCGTGGCCCCTGCCATCGACTGTCGTATGCTGGGTCTGCTCTTTCTTTATTCCCTTCCCTCCTAAGAGGTGAGCCTCCCATCAAAAGTACCCGGGTGACAATAACTAGGAAACGTGGTAGCTTCTTACCCGACGACGACGACGATTTATTGCCACTGGACGGATCTGACTTCTAGTCCTACGCATCGTTCTCTCACGGACGCCTCTGCCCGCGACGATTCTCTGCCCGTCACGACCCGTCGGGCTACGCAGCCCCGAAGGTTAGCTCCGCCCCCTTCCCTATTTCTAGTTTATTATCTTTCGAAGGTTTTCCTCGATTTGTTTCCACCGCCTTCAGACAAACTTAGACAGGATAGAACGGTTATTAGGGTCGTGATTTCTGACGCCGCGTCAGGTCCGCCGCTGATCGTGAGCAGCCACCTCTGGCCTTTCCACGGCGACTATTCCGCCGCCTACCGGACGTGGACCGACCAGGTCTCGGTTTTACCATCGTCGAGTGTTTCCCCGAGTTGTTCGGAGTTGATATTGTCTATCGGTGCGCCTGCTTGCACTTAGATTAGGGATTGACTTAGAGTCTTAGGTTCACACACCATTACGGATCGGGCCGACTGCTCCATCCCCCGGACTTCGAGTCTCATTGATCGGGTGCGAGGGTTTGCGTCCCTCGTCCTGCATCATCCTCACTTTCTTCCTCGCCCGCGCGTCTCTCTCTCTCTCTCTCTCCCTCTCGCGACGGAAATTTCCGTCGCGAGGAGAGATTTCTTTTTCTCTCTTCTTCTCTTCTTTCTCTCACTCTCTCCTCTTCCTCACTTTCTTCCTCGCCCGCGCGTCTCTCTCTCTCTCTCTCTCCCTCTCACGACGGAAATTTCCGTCGCGAGGAGAGATTTCTTTTTCTCTCTTCTTCTCTTCTTTCTCTCACTCTCTTCTTCTCTTCCTCACTTTCTTCCTCGCCCGCGCGTCTCTCTCTCTCTCTCGCGACTGGGAAATTTCCGTCGCGAGAGAGATTTCTTTTCTCTCTTCTTCTCTTCTTTCTCTCACTCTCTCCTCTTCCTCACTTTCTTCCTCCGCCCGTCTCTCTCTCTCTCTCTCTCTCCCTCTCGCGACGGAAATTTCCGTCGCGAGGAGAGATTTCTTTTTCTCTCTTCTTCTCTTCTTTCTCTCACTCTCTCCTCTTCCTCACTTTCTTCCTCGCCCGCGCGTCTCTCTCTCTCTCTCTCTCCCTCTCGCGACGGAAATTTCCATCGCGAGGAGAGATTTCTTTTTCTCTCTTCTTCTCTTCTTTCTCTCACTCTCTTCTTCTCTTCCTCACTTTCTTCCTCGCCCGCGCGTCTCTCTCTCTCTCTCTCTCGCGACGGAAATTTCCGTCGCGAGGAGAGATTTCTTTTTCTCTCTTCTTCTCTTCTTTCTCTCACTCTCTCCTCTTCCTCACTTTCTTCCTCGCCCGCGCGTCTCTCTCTCTCTCTCTCTCTCTCTCTCCCTCTCGCGACGGAATAACAAAACCGTCCACCTCAGCGGGAATGCTGACATGGTGCCATAATCTGGACATAGAAAAAGGTGGTGCCACAATCTGGACCTAAAATGAAAGGTCGTGTCACTATAAAATGTTTACCCAAAATTAAATTATATATAATAAGAGATGAATTAATTTATTATTCAACAAAAAATTAAATTAAAAAGGAGTTTTATTTAAAGATATCAATTTTATATTTTTAGGGATTTTTCTACAATTTCTAATTTATTTTAAATACATTTTTAGTTAAAATTGATAAAAATGGGGTCCATTTTGAGCATTGGCATGGTGGAGCTAACATGGCCACATGTGCTTGTTTGGTGACAGATGAAATTTCCCTACAAGCTCCAAGTGGTGCACAAGCGGCTTCTACGTGACACCCATTAAGGGGAGTATTAATCTAATTTTTCTATGTTGTTATAACCCAAAGATTTTCCTATTATTTATAGCCATGAATTTCTTTAGTTTCAGATGTGGAACGAAAATTTTTGTTTTATTGTATAGGTGATATGGCACATTGTGGAGTGTTAGATCTCCAAATTAAATCACGGTTGTTGATCTTCGCTTAAAACGCTAGAATCCACTGATGATTCCTCATTCGACGAAAACTTGTTTTGATTTTTGATAAATCATGGTGGTCAATCTGGAGAGTTATAAAGACCACGATTCTTTGCACCTGATGGACTCCACCCTTTATGCGTGGGACCATTTGAGATGTCAGATCCCAATTCAAACACTCCCCTTAAGAGATGATTCATACCCCCAAGGCGATGTGGCATCACGAGAGGAGTTTATTAAAGATCAAATGGCTATGATTTGAAGAGCGATGATTTGGATTATGTTGTTTAATCATGGCCATTGATCTCATCAAAGAAGGCCTAATGGTTATGGCTAATTTAATTATATAAATTTTATATCTCTTTGACAATGGATTGTATTCTTAGATAATCTAACTGATTGAACCATTTGGATAGCTTCTTCCTGAAATCTCTTAATTGAGTCATGTTCTAGACTTATTTCCGCATCCATTATCTATAATCAAGATTTATAAAAAAAATTGGGAGAAATTAGCACTTGAACTTCAAACTTCCACTTATAAATCATGAAATGAAAAGCCCTTGATCTAAAAATAATTAGATCAATTTCAATCATGGTTTTAGGTTACTTATTCCTTATTTTCCTTACTGTATCATCATTTAGAATTAGATATTCATTTTGAATCATAACTTGATAGAATTTCAATAATTTTTGTCACTTCCCTCTCATTATGAATGGCTTAATCTCTCAAACTCATGTCTTTGATTTTTTTATTTGATTTCTGATTTTTGATTCCATGAAAAGATCTTTGAGTTCTCTCTCTGAATCTATATTTTTTCCTTACTCACATGGAAATTCATCATCCAGTTTGATTGAATTCTAAACCTCTAGAAAACAAACTATATTTCTTTATGGATTCAACCCTTTCTCACAATACTTAATTAATCTTGAGTAATCTTAATTATAAGTGAGTTTGAATTTATTTTTTACTCATTCACTAATTTTTTAACCACCACAATAATACACATTGTCAAATGGCACCATTGTCAGGGGATTAGGTGTTTTATAAGATTTCAATAATTTTGACTCAATCAAGCTTGGATTTTCCCTTTTGTTTTTATTTGAATTCACAGTGATCTTTCTTTAAGTGAGGGAATTCTTGGAAGCAACTTAGTGATTATATGAGACACGTGCTCTAAAGAGTTATCACTCATGTGCATGAACCCTTATCAACACATAGATAGCATAGCCAATTGTGCAGGATTCACCAAGAAAATAAGGTCTCCACAAATGTAATGACAATGAATTCACAGTGATCTTTCTCTAAGTGAGGGAATTCTTGGAAGCAACTTAGTGATTATATGAGACACGTGCTCTAAAGAGTTATCACTCATGTGCATGAACCCTTATCAACACATAGATAGCATAGCCAATTGTGGAAGATTCACCAAGAAAAGTAAGGTCTCCACAAATGTAATGACAATGAATTTCTTCTTGCTACATTTAGAGATAGAGTGAAATGGATTTTCCTTTTTTGGAGGTTTGTATTCTATCACTTTATCACATTGCATTAAGTGGGCATAGATATCATGGAAATCGTCGCCAACTATGATCTTTGAGAATCATTTAATTATATATCATTATATAAGTTTTTTATTTTGAATATATATAAACACCACCTATATCTAATCCACTTTTCCATGAGACAATAGCCTACTAGAAGAACATGACATAACCCTTTCATGTAGATCTTTTTGAAATCTTCCCACATTCCTCCTCATCGTTTGCATCTTCTACTTCCATAGAACTCACAAACATCACCTAGAATGGTGAGGGAATTCTTGGAAGCAACTTAGTGATTATATGAGACCCGTGCTCTAGAGAGTTATCACTCATGTGCATGCACACTTATCAGCACATTGACAACATAGCCAAGTGTGCAAGATTCACCAAGAAAATAAGGTCTCTGCAACTGTAATGACAATGACATTCTTTCTTCTACATTTAGAGATAGAGTGAAATATTGGTTTTTGAAGTTAGACAAAGAGTCGTCAACGAATTAGAGAAAAAATAGAGGAAGAATTCTTGAGAAAGTATTACTATGTAGGAAAAATGATGGTAGAAAATCTGATTGATTAGAACATTTGGATAGGTTCTTCCTTGAATCTCTTGGTTGAATCATTTTCTAGACTAAAAAAAGAAAAAAAATTGTGTTTGGGCTAGGGTCTTCCACGTGATAGGTGGGAATACTCACCACTATATTGGAATGACCGCAGATACAAACAATCATCGTCACAATACATGAGCATAAGTATTTTGTAGATAACACCCAATTTTGAAGAAGAAACTAAAGAGATATCATATTTCAAGTAGTGTCTTCCATGACAAAAATATATTATACCTCTACACCGCAATGGGAAATAACAATTTTCTTTTTTAGTTCCAAGTGACTAGATTTCTACCCAGATAAGTGCAGTAACTAGTAGTTGATTCCCATCTCCATGATACCCAACATATCTTGAGTTTGTATAAGTTTCACCTAGAAGATGAGTCCCTTGTGTTGGGTTTTGAGGTCAATAAAATTTTCAAAATTTTGATCAAATCATTGAATGCAGTGGAATACATTGAATTGGATGTTCAAAATATTGAGGCACCAACAACAAATGATCCAATAATCTATTATGTATGAGAAAACATACTTACATGGTTCCCTTGAAGGAGTTCTTGAAGCTATTCAAGTGTCTAGCCTCTAGCGGTATCCACACAGTCATCGGATGGTTGGATCTCTTTATCAAGGCTCTTCACCAAGAGAGAAAGAGAAGAAAGGAGAGACGTTCTACAAGGTTGGCATGGGCACCTTGAGTTGTGGTCGTTAGGGAAGGGCAAAGACCGACCGAATGTCGGTCAACCGGACCGAACCGAGACCGTCGGTCCCACAAAATGGGCAAGATCGGTCTCGGTCCAGTTTCGGTCCTGTCCTGTAAATCATTCGGTCCTGGACCGAATAATTTTCTAAAGACGGAGAAATGCCGCAAGAAGATTCTGCATCATTCGTGCATCATTCCCGCAATCCCGCATTCATCATTCGTGCCTTTGGCCCCTTCCTCCTCCCAATAGCGCCGCTTCAGTTTTCGAGTCAGCCTGGAGGATATGGCGATGAAACACAACATCATCGGTTCCCCTTGTTGTACACCTCCAAGCAATAACCGAAGGTTAGTCTCACACAAGGCCACGGGATGCCCGCTCCCCGTGAGAGAAAACGATAGACAAGTGACGGAGACACGACGAAGGAGGGAAAACCGCGCGATGTTTATGCCGTCAACGGCGTTGGGGCATCCAGCCTCGGGACCCCATTGTTTTCTGTTCCTTGAGAACCAAAGGACAGGGAACTGCACCTACCTACATGGCTACGTCTAAACATCTTATTCTGATCCCGTCCATCTTAGTCTCGCACACGAACTGAAGGCGGGGTGCCCAAGCAGAAAAATCTCACATCGCCAACTCTTGATCCGGCGAAAAGGACGCATCTGTGTAGACTTGTTTGTAGAGGAAGTTCTATGAACTCTTGTTTGTAGAGTAATATGGATCTGCAATCTAGCACATTCAACAAAAATTGATGATGATAAAATCTTTCTTCAGGAACTCAAGACTAGAATATCTATTAAGCCGATGCATTAAAGCAGGGATTAGGAAATTTCTATCTCTCAGGGTGATCGTAATCTCAGGATTGAGCTTACAGCCGAGGGAACAAAAGCGGAAGGGATCCAGAAGAGAACGAGAGCAGACGTGGCATGCATTGGCGGCGGATTTGGAAGAGGAGCCAAAGGAGGAGGAAGTCGGCGCTGCCGACGTAACGGCTCGTGGCTGTCCCCTTTCGGTGAGGAAGACCACGTGAGCGCTATTGATGATGTAGCTCAGGGTGATCGTAATCTCTCTCTCCCCTCCGCCCTTCACGGCTCTACCGCCAGCCTGAGCTCTCTCTCTCTCTCTCTTTGCGCTGGGAGGTGGATGGGTGTAGAACACAAAAGCAGTAGAAATGTTTAGAATAAATCAAACCATCGTTTTGAGAGGCAGATCAGGAGAGGGATGCCAACCCAGCCTGATAGTCGCCATGGTCAACTATGTGGTTTCATAAATTTGTCAGCCGCCTGAGTCAACAGCAAGATAGTGAGTTGACTTCACTGAAGGTTGAGAGTCAGCAGTGAAGGCTGGAAAAACCACACTTAAATTGATGGTATCTCGTTCAGCAGGCAGAGTGAAGATTGGAGAGTCGACTTTTCACTGCAAGCTATGCCCCTTGACCAAATTGTGGATGCCTTTATTGACAGTAGCTGTCAGATGAGTATTGATTCAGCGTGGTTTGGGTTGACCCGTTGACGGGCTTCAATTCTTTGATGTGTGAATTTATTCTTGCTCCAATTTGTTGTATATATTTTTGATTCCCATAATCTTTTTGCAAGTTCTTTCTCCGTGGACCGTGATTATATTTTTATGTAGAGGGAGAGCGAGAGAACTTCATCGTTGACCCCGATAGAGAGATGGGGAGAGAGAGAGAGAGAGTACATATGATCCTACCAGTCCATCTTTGCCGCAACCGTTTGTCAGCATTTTGAGAGGGAGAATTCACCCTATCACTTTCTAGATCAGCCAGCTTTTTGAGAGGGAGAATTTAACCCAACCTGATTTTTTACTAAGAATTTTTTTTATTAATAGACGTTGATATATTTATCTCTTTTCAGGTATGTATATCCATGGTCAAGAGAGACCGAAGTTAAGACCGAACCGAACCGTGACCGAGGTGGACCGAGACCGAGACCGAGACCGAATTCGGATGTGGACCGAATGATGTGCCAAAAACCGGACCGTGACCGGGACCACCCAACCCTAGTGGTCGTTATCCCCCTATTTATAGACATTTGGTATGTGAATTTTTCATAAAAACCCTCATAATTATGTTTATATCCACCAGCATCCATATACCTTATGAGTGTGACCCTCTAGGTACATATATCTCACTAGTTAATAACTCTATAGACCAAATAGTACCTTATTGGTCAACCTTAATCAATTATCCACATCAACATATAGATTAATTAATCAAAAATTGCTTTAACCCAATCAATAGGTTGAGTTGACAGCCCTGTTGGGTGCCAAGATAAACCATGTACTCTACGAGATATGGAGTATATAAGAACTCCCTAATGGAACATTTCCATCATCGATTACCATAGTATGTATAATCCTTCATACGCACGAGACTCATGAATGACTTAGGGTATGGTCATTTGTCAAACCATAATCAGTCACTCAGGTTAGTATTGATGCGTGTAGGAAATCATCGGGAACTCTTTCTCTGATATTTCCACTAACTTGGCCAAGGATTTCATCACATCTCATTCCTTGAGTCAAACTCCTCAAATACCGAGGGACGGATGATCACATCCTGATCACACAATCATCTTCATGGACTTCATATCATATCGAATATATGATGTTTTAGATATCCCGTAGCTAGGGATTCGTAAATTCATAATCAAAACATGATCATCCATCCAAAAGATGTCTTTGGTGTCTCAAGTCAAAGGACCACATACACAATTGTGACATGAATCAACCTGATTGATAGTTAGGTATAATACCATTCAAGGATTCATATGAATCAATTCAGTGAACTCTTTCTCCAAAGAGCACCCACTAGCTATCCTTAGTGTCTCCACACTAATGGCTATATGATCACCCATACTCATCATATGAGTTGGATCAGATAGTGTTATTCTTCTCGAATAATTCGATGTCCTTCTCAAATATCCCACGAATAGGAATGTTTAGAACATATGTTTAAATTCTAGTAATCATTTTATTATGATCTCATCATAATTAACTTAGTCATTGCATATGCTCATGGAATTCATTACAAGCATCAAACACGAATGAAAATGAATAAAGTTAATTTCATTTCATTAAAGATAAATGAGATACATGGAAGTGTGATTGGCTTATAGGCCAAATAATATCCATCACCTTTCTAGGTGCCCGCTCTATGTAAGCCAAACCTCATAAAGCACCAACCAATTAACTTCACGGGGTCCGTATATAAACTAACTAAGAACACTAATCACATAAACAATATCAAGGCTAGTCATAGTCAAGTATAGTAGCTTCCCCAAAAATCACCAATAAAAATTAGCATCCTTTAGCACTAGAGAATTAGTATCCCCAAACCTTGATCAAGTAGTTGAATAAGATGAATGAGCTTGAGCTTGTTTCCACAACTCGTACTCCTCAAGAGTGAAGGACATTTGGATTACTAGAGTACTGGGCTTTGGTTGGGGAACCAATGGTGCAATTGGGGGAGTAGCAAATGAAATACCAGAAGATATAAGAGCTCAATCCAACTCCGGCTTCTCAAATTCCTTGGGGCACTTTTTTCAAACAAGTTTGTTATCTTGATGCAATAGGTGCATGGATGGAATATTATCTTGCCCATGGTAGAGCCTTACCCCTTCCTATAAGGCTTGGATCCATATTTGCCATGTGTTCTAGCTGTTGTGAAAGTGACAGCCTCTAGTACGACAAAGAAGGAAGAGGAAGTTAGAATGCTCGACAATATGCCCATGGTTACACAAACCATTGATGAAAAAATAGATGTGATTGAAGGTAACTAGCCACCAAATAAGACCTGGCCAAAAAATTGAGAAGCAATAGATGGATGAAGTCATCTTAGATAAGTGTCGGCAAAGAGCTCTTGATGATAGTGCTAAAGAGTTCTAAGATCCATGGTTGAAGGTTGATAGAGAAACTCTTAGATAATGTCTTGGAGTTTTTCGATATGCTTTTCATAGTCTATTCACATTGCTTACACGCAAAAAAAGGATTTATAAAGTTCCATGGGGCGGCTAATGTTTGTCTTGTTGGCAAAAAATTATGGTTTGTTGCCAAAAATCTCTTGCACGCTTGATCTGCCCAATAAGTTGGCCAAAAGTAGGAGAAATGCTCTAATGCATCCAAGTTACTACCACTGAGTCAAGTTGCAACCACACAGGATAAGTAGGAAACAAAATATTTTGTGGGGGACAACACCAAATGATAAATCAGTTATGGGCTTGAATAAAATTCTCAAATCTTTATGGCTACAAACCAAAATTGCGGCCATCAAAGATATAAGCTGGTTGAGTGATGGATCAAATTGATGCGGTCATTAATTTCACACTGATTCATGTCAAAACAAAGTCCAAACATACCAATTTAATGAAAATATCTCGAATCCGGTGGTATAATGGTAAATATGGGTCAAATCCACAGGGAATTATGGAAATTTCTGATGATCTCTTCGAATATGATCAAATTGGACGATAAATCAATGATAGAAATTGGGAGAAGTGGTATTTTATGAAAGAGAAACTTCAAGATGATTCCACGGAATCAAAAATCATTGAATTTGACTCTGATTTCGTGGAGAAATTGAAGATCAAAGTGAGGGGTAATTTCCAAAAATTAGAAAAACGAAATCAACGAAAATAAAATGAAATTAACTTGAAAATTACTAGTCTAAACTGAAATTAAACGGTAAAAGATGATAGATTAGGATCAAAACACGATCCCTAACCCTAGATTGCGATCGGATTAGTCCAATTAATCGACGAAATCAAGGCTTTTCATCAAAAATCCAAAAATCGCGATCGTGGAGTTCAAGCGTTGATTACTTCCTCGTGGATCATCCAAATCTTGATCTTAAGCACTCCATGGATGCGGAAATGAGTCTAGAAGTGATTGGGATCAAGAGATTTAAGAGATTTAGTGTCTAAAACAGTTTCAATTTGATTGAATTTCTCTTGAATGCTTTACAAATGTGAAGACCATCTCAATTTATAGGGTATTTAGGTGTAACCATCCGATTAAACTGATCAACGGCTCTGATGAAAACGCATGATAATGAATCGTTACCGTTAAGTTGTGGCCGTTGGATCGCGATCGGACGCTCGAGATTAAAACGCATCGAAAAGTTGTGGCCATTTGATGAGTTATAAAACGCATCGAAACGCATCCGTTGGATCGCGATCGGACGCCTCAGATGCATTTTTCAGCAATCTAATCTTGACCGTTATAACTCTAGTGATCAACAGTGGAGATTAGATGCATCCAGTGTACCCGATTAAGCCACGTGTTCCAATCAAGTTAAGTGAAGATCAACAGTCTTTAAATCTTCACACGATCGGACGCTTCTCACGCTACCACGTCGCCTCCTCGCCGCGACCGTCGATCGCGATGCTATCGGACGGCTCTGATCGCGCCACATCACCGTCGTGTTATAAAATATTCAAAAAATTGAGTTTGAATTAGAAAATTCGATTTTTAATTCTGAAAAATCGTTAGAAATTCATTAAAAATTTGGGTTAATTGCCACATCTTTCCCAACCTTTTCAAGTTTTCCCTAATCGATCCCAACCATTTTTATTCGCCCCATCTATCCCAACCTTTTTTTCTCTTTCCTCGATCTATCCCAGCTGCTGACATGGATGTGAATTAAGTCCAGTTGGCACCCGCATCGTGTCCACGCCTGCTACCAGAATTTGGCGGATCCTCGTGGCAGCCACGTCTGCGGGGAGAGAGAGAGAAAACTTATATCCCTCTCTCTCCCGCACTCTCTCTCTCCCTCCCTCCCTCTCTCTCTCGCCCTCCCTCCCTCCCTCCCTGTCTCTCCCGGCCTCCCTCCCTCTCTCACTCCCGCGTCCCGCCCTCCCCCCCTCCCTCTCTCCCTCAGTCCCTCCCTCCCTCTCTTTGTATGACTGCATTCAGGTTCTTCTGAGCAGACTAAGACTGTTCCTCAGCCCGGGGTATCCATACGAAGATATGCTGAAGACTTTCCATAACCAGACCGACATCATCATGTGTTCTTATCTTCCCGTCTATACTTCTTTCAACCAAACTCGAGGTCTTATTGTTATTCTGATTAGTACTTCTTTGTACCTATGGATTTTTCAATTTATCAATTTAATTATCTCTTTACTTCTCAGTACTTTCTTCTCCCCCTTGATGACATATCCTCATGGGTTCAGTGATGGTACAATGCAGGAGGGTTGATACAACTCAACCATGGATGGCCGCAGCCCCTGCAGTACGTGGTCAATGCTCCATTTCTAGCTTCTCTATATAGTGATTATCTTGAAGCTGCGGACATACTTGGATGGAACTGCGGTCCTGATTTCTACCCAACAAGTGCTCTCCGTGAATTTGCCAAGACTCAAGTTTCGGTTAACGCCCACGTTCTGAACCTCTAGCGGGTCTTTTTGAACATTTTTTTTCTTTTTTTGGGTTACACAGATCGACTATGTTCTGGGGAAGAATCGAAGGAAAATGAGCTATCTAGTGGGTTATGGCACTCACTATCCCAAGCATGTGCACCACAGTGGCGCATTGATTCCAAAGCATGGGAGGAGGTACGGCTGTAAGGGAGGGTGGAAATGGCGGGACAGCCGAAAGTCGAACCCCAACATGATCGTGGGTGAGATGGTGGCTGGGCCAGACAGGCACGATGGATTCAGAGACGTTCGGTCGAATTACAACTACACCGAGCCTACTCTCGCGGGGAGCGCTGGGCTGGTCGCTGCGCTGATTTCCTTATCGAGAGAGGGCAGCAAAATCGACAAGAACATGATCTTTTTCCGTCGTTCCTCCGATGTTTCCTACGCCTCCTCCACCTCCGGCACCCTGGAGACCTTGATCTTCTCGGACTAAATACCAAAATTCTTGATTTTGCGATCTTGTATAATATATGTTAAACTGATGGAGGGAGGCCGGAAGAGAGAGAGAGGGAGGGAGGGCGGGAGAGGGAGGGCGGGAGAGAGGGAGGGAGGGAGAGAGAGGGAGGGAGGGAGAGAGAGAGGAGGGAGGGAGAGAGAGGGAGGGAGGGAGAGAGAGAGGGCGGGAGAGAGAGAGAGGGAGGGGAGAGAGAGGGCGGGAGAGAGAGGGAGGGAGAGAGGGAGGGAGGGAGGGAGAGAGAGGGCAGGGAGAGAGAGGGATATAAGTTCTCTCTCTCTCTTCCCGCACACGTGGACACGACGCGGGCACCAACTGAACTTAATTCACATCCATGTCAGCAGCTGGGATAGATCGAGGAAAGAGAAAAAAGGTTGGGATAGATGGGGCAAATAGAAAAAGGTTGGGATAGATTAGGGAAAACTTGAAAAGGTTGGGAATAGATGGGGCAATTAACCCATAAAAATTCAGAAAAATTCATAAAATTTCCAGAAAAATCCCTAAAAATTAAAAAATTCGTAACTTTCATAATATAACTCCAAATTAATGAAAATTTATTTTATTTGATCAGAAATTTAATTATCTATCATTCGAAAAAAAGTCAAAAATTAATAAATAACAAGATATTTAATTTCTATTTTCAAAAATACATTCATTTCTTTTAAGATTTTAGCTTAGAAAATTAAATGAATGTTTATAAAAATGATTTCTCTCATTAGTTAACTTTAAAAACAACTTATAATCTCAAGGAAAGATGGGTTATAAAATTATTTATCTTTAATTCATCATGATTAACCCTAAATTAAAGTATTTTGAGATTATAATGAATTTTTCATAGAATGATAGATAAATACTCAAAAATATGATATCATGCCTAGGAATGAAATCTTTAATGCCTTAATATGCATTAATAATCATGTAACATCATGTCTAATTAGCATGTTATCATTGAGTCAATGAAGTTATGATAGAATGACAAACTAGGGGTACTATATTAACTAGAAAAGGAGGTGAACTATTGGATGAGGAGGTAGTGGTGGCATCATAGTAGAGAAGGGCATATTAGCTAGTATCGGAGCCTATGATCATAGGACAAGGGAGATTGAATAAGAGTATCAGTCATAAATGCTTGCTTTTAGTAAGCACAAAGATCATATCTCACAAAGTAGATTGAGAAATGGATTCCTAAGATTTTTTTGGGGTCAATTTTGACTCTTCTTGGTCTCAAACCATAGTTAAATTGACTCAAATATGCCCAAAATACCTTTCATAAGAATTTGAATGGGCCACAAGCAAGCCCCAAAACAAAACAAAAAAATCTAAAAATCAATGACATAATTACTCTAGTGTTATGCCCTAGAAAAATACTTTGTGAGATCTGGAGTGTTACGCACTTTGAGTTTGAAAGCCATGGTCTGCTATTGGATGGCATCATGAATCTGGAGGAAAATCTTCCACTAAAAATGGCAAAAAATGTATGCAAACCAAGAAATTGGTAGATGGGGGAAAAAATGATATCTAATCAAGACAAAAGGGTTAGTGTTAGAAAGCTCTAAAAAAGGAATCTAATGGTGCTTTAAGAATAGGGTATAGAGGAATAAAAATAATCAAGTCCTGAGGAAACCTAGCTTTGATAACATATGGAGAGAGAAAATCATAATCGATAAATAGACACAAATGAGTACGTGTTTATGTAGAAGAGAGAAGAGAGATAATAAGAGTAAGTCTCATGTGGGGCTAATGCCTCCAAAGGCTTATTGAACTTTACTTGGACAATACTTTGTTAAAGCATTTGGTTTCTAGATCTTATTAATTCAAATCGCTCAATTCTTGGAAATCTGATTCGAGATTTTATATGTACATAGTATATTTGAAAAATCCTCTTCTCAAATATCCTAAAAGTTTGAAAAATTATTATATTTTCTTATAGAATATTTGACAAGATACATCTTGACGAGACGAAAACCGCGAGGTCATCGATTTCACACGGTCTTGTGTCAAAAATAATTCCAAACTTACCAATTTGATGAAATTAACTCGAATTGAGGGGCATAATGGTAAATAAAGGGTCGAATCCACAAGGGACATAAGGAAATTTATGATGATTTCTTTAAAATTAATCAAATCGGACAATGAATTGATGATAGAAATTGGGGAAAATGGTAATTTATGAAAGACAACTTCAAATCGTATCCACGGAATAAAAAATCATCGAATTTGACTTTGATTTCGTGGAGAAATTGAAGATCAAAATGGGGAGAAATTTCTGAACGTGAAAATCGTGAAATTAACGAAACTTAAACAAAATTAACCTTCAATTCCTAATCTAAATCAAAATTAAACATAAATGGATGATAGATTAGCAAAAACTGCTTCCACTAATCCCAAATTGCGCTTGGATTAGCTTGATTAATCGCCGATAATCGAAAATCCGAAGAAAACGCGATGTGGAGATTCAAGAATCGATTTCTCCCTCTCCACTCAACCAAATCTCGATCTCAAAGCCTCCGAAGGTGCAAAAATGAGTGTAGAAGAAGATGGGATCGAGAGATTCAAGAGTATTGGTGTCTAAACAAATCAATTGGATTGATTTGCTCTCGAATGCTTAGATACTCGGAAGAACATCTCTATTTATACAAGTTAGGCGTGACCGTCCGATGGCTTTAATTGATGGTTACGATGGAACGGTCCATCGTGGACCGTTTCAAAAATGTCTCAGCCGTCGGATCATTGATCGAGCGTCCGGATGAAGCCATTTTAGATGCGTTATAAAACGCATGAAATCGTGCCCCGTTGGATCGCGATCTGACGGTCAAGATGCGCTCCCCGCGCGATTTCATCAGAGCCTTTATAATTCTTTTTGAAACGCACGAGCGTGTGATGTGATCCGGTGGACCGCGAGCTCACCCGATCGACGCGCTGCGATCGCGCTTCATCTGATCAAGCGATCTTCATTCAGCCACGTGTCCTGCGATTTAAAATTCTGTGTGGAACTTAGTCCCACACGGAGAAAATTAGAGAAAACAGATGGGTTTATAAGATGCAATGGAATTAGAGGGCTAGCGTATTTCCGATAATCGAAAGGCTTATAAGTACTATAACCCTATATAATTACGATATATATATATAAATAGCATGTCACATTGCACCGCGTAGGCGCCGCGTGGGCCCGCGTGGCGCTGCCACGTGGCCTTGCATGCCACATCACATCCACGAGGCCCCGCGAGAATAATCCCCACTTTTTGCTTGATTTTTAAATCTTTTTTATCATTAAAAATCGCAAAATTAATTCAGAAAAATCTAGAAAAATCCCTAAAAATTAGAAAATTCATAAATTTTAATATATAACTCCAAATTAATCCAAATTTCTTTCATTTGATCCGACATTTAATTATCTATCATTCTAAATGGTAAAAATTGATAAATAATGAGAGTTTTAATTTTTATTTCATAAATATAATTATTCTTTAAGTGTTTTCTCTTAAGAAAATATAAATAAATGTTTATAAAATGATTTCTCTCATTATTTTAACTCTAAAAACATCTATAATCTCAAGTAAAGATGGGTTATTAAATTATTTATCTTTAAATCATCATATTTTACCATAATTTAAAGTATTTTTTAGATTATAATGACTTTTTCATAGAATGATAGAAAAATACACATAAATATGATAACATGCATGGAAATAAAATCATTTATGCCTTAATATGCATCACTAATCATGTTTTATTATGTTAATTTAGCATGTTATCACACCCCCCAACTTATGTTATTGCTAGTCTCTTAGCAATTCACTATATAATCTTCCTAGAAGGTCTTTTCATCCTTTGATCCTACTACTAAAAAGGTGAAGTGTATAAATGTATGATCACATTTTCCTCATAGTGTAGGCTATAATGATCTAGATTCCATCTCTAGGTTGACTTCTTTAGTGCATGTTAGGGTAGTGCTCATCGGCTAATGCTCAAGTCTAATTCTTGATTGTAATCAAGGTGAGCATATCTAAGGTGTGATGCTATGGTGATGAAAATATACTCACTCTCTCATGAGTGGATGTAATTCCTTACCTTCTCCATAAATACATCACTCCTTCCCTCAAAATGGAGGCTACTTAGTACTTAGAATTCCCCTCAACTCGCTTTCCTCCTTAAAAGGAGTGCAATTCAAAAAGGGTTCCTATCTTTGGATGTATCGTGTGAGGAGGCTGAAGGAAATAAAAGATACTATTTCTAAAGGTATGATTTGGCTAAAAGCAAGCATGCTGATAAAACAAAGTGGATTATAAAAGACAAATAAGCTACCACTTATGATAATTATACTCCCAAGTGAGGTGGATGGTGATGGATAGGGTAGATGGTGGAGATGATAGTGGAGGTAGAGATAAAGGTAGAAGATATTCTCACTTATTTTCCTTCTTGTAACTTCTGATTTCTCTCTTTCTTTTGACTTTTCTCCTCTTTTTTTCTTCTTCTTCTTTTTTTTAAGCATTTCAGAAGACTAGAATGATGATGTGGAGTTTTAGGATTTCTGAAGAGAGTATCTAGCAAATGAAGTGTAGTGAAGGTATAAGTACATGTGGGGATAAAAATGGAAGGTGAGATGGATATGTGAGTTCACTTGGGAGTGTTAATTATCAAAAGTGAAGTTTTAAAACAAAGTGGTGTAACTACTTGACTTCTTTGGAAGAGATAAACTACATGCCTATAAGGAAAGATAGGTGCTACAAGAATTATGGATCATTGCACTCTTTAAAAGGGAAAGTCTAGAATCGAGAAATTGCTTATACTAAGCAGTTTTGGCTAATGATAGGTAGGGGATGGAATTTTATTTTCCCTCAAATACTCTCCTTTTCAATCCCATAGTATTTCAACCTCTAATTACTCTTTTTCCTTGGTGCCTGTTAGGTACCCAACCCCAAAGAAGTCAATTACTAAGTATAATCTATGGTTTCTCTAGATCATTTGGCTTTATTACTCAAAATGTAATCATATGGGCTATGAGGCCCTCACTTCTACATCTCTAGTAGGTCAGATCTCTAGATGAAAAGACTTCTAAGGTAGGGTAGATTAGATCAAAGTTTTGAAAAATAGGAGTTTTTAGAAGGTAGAATTTTAAAATTTTTGAGAATGGTAGAGCTTTTTCTAAATCCTCACCCCCCCCCCCCAACTAGAATTTTTCATTGCCCTCAATGAAAACTAAATGCTCATGTGAAAACTCATGTGAAAACTCATCGAATCGTGGCATGAAAACAATATAAAATGTAGTGAGAGAGGTTTAGAAAGGCTCATTATTTCGTGATGCTCATGGAATTTCCGGTGCAGGTGCGCCCTTTCCTAATGTATTTCTCCGATATCTATAAAAAAACTGAAAACACATAAAACTAAAAAGGTAAGATAATCTTGGGGTGCCTCCCAAGAGCACTAAGTTTAACGTCTTCAGCCAAACTAAACAAAAAAATCTACAACTAATGATGGGTTGAGGGTGATATCGTCACGTCCTTGAGTGCTCGGGAAGATGTAGATTTACTTTATCTGCCAGTGCGGGTGGCTCTGAGGTCATGTACGGCTTGAGACGATGGCCGTTTACCTTGAATTGTCGACCCGTTTTAGCATCAGAGATGAGTACCGATCCGCCGTCGAACAACTCCAGAACCACGTATGGACCATCCCATCTGGAGCGCAGCTTTCAAGGAAAGAGCTTGAGGCGTGAAATTGTAGAGCCAGACCTTGTTGTTGACCTGGAATGATCATCGTCGGATGTGTTGATCCTGGAAGGCCTTGGTCTTCTCTTTCTAGATTGATGCATTCTCGTACGCGTCGTGCCTCAACTCTTGTAACTCTTGAAACTAGAGAAGTCGTTCTTTACCTGCTTCGTCCAGTGATAGGTTGAGCTTTTTGATGGCCCAGTAAGCTCGATGCTCTAGCTCGACCAGAATATGGCAAGCTTTCCCGAAGATAAGCTGGAAGGGGGACATCCCGATGGGTGTCTTGTATGATGTCCGGTATGCCCATAGTGCGTCGGGAAGCTTGTGTGCCCAATCTTCTTAAGTATGGTCTTGACTTCTCGATTTCTTACTTCTACTTGCCCATTCGCCTGGGGGTGGTACGGCGTGATGATGCGGTGGTGTACTCCGTATTTCTTCAATAGCGCCCGGAAGTGAGAATTGTTGAAGTGTGAGCCACCGTCGCTGATGATGGCCCTCAAACAACCGTATCGGGTGAAGATGTATCGCGGGATGAATCTCAGAACCTCCCGATGATCATTTTTCCTAGTGGGGATTGCTTCGACCCACTTGGACACAAAGTCTACCGCCACCAGTATGTACTCTTTCTCGTCAGAAGGTGGGAAAGGTCCCATGAAGTCTATCCCCCAAAGGTCAAAGATTTTCACTTCAAAGGATCGATTGCATCGACATCTCATCTCGCTTGGAGATGTATATCGCTGCTTGACATTGTAAGCATTCCGTGTAGAAACAATGGGCGTCCTTGAACATGGAGGGCCAATAGAAGTCGCTCTGCAGGATCTTGTTCGCGGTCTTTCGTGCCACGAAGTGTCCTCCGCATGTCGATGAGTGACACATCGCCAGTATATCTCCTTTGCTCCTCCTCAAGTACGCATCATCGGATGATCTGGTCGTATCTTAGGTGGAAAAGAAGTGGTTCTTCCCAAAATCAGTACTTGAGCTCATGGAAGAACTTATCTGTTTTGATGCCGGTTCCAGTGCTCTGGGATCAATCCAGTGATGATGAAGTTGACCATGTGCGCGTACCAGGGGGCGTGACTCGAGATGGTGAGGAGATGCTCGTCTGGAAATGTATCACCGATGTCCGCTCCTCCCGAGATGTGGAGACGCGATAAGTCGTATGCCACCAAGTTTTCACTACCCTTCTTGTCTTTAATCTCCAAGTCGAATTCTTGAAGGAGCAGCACCCATCGTATCAGTCGTGGTTTGGCCTCTTTCTTGGAGAGCGAGTACTTCAAGGCCGTATGATCAGTGTAGATTATGATCTTGCTCCCCAAGATGTATGGCCAAAACTACTCAAGAGCGTAGACCACCGCCAGAAGCTTGACGTGTCATTTTTGTGCGTCGTTAAAACACAAATACGATAGTCAAACAAAATTTACAAAACCGAACTCACAAAGACAAGATATAATAATCAAGTATTGGGTAAGTATCGGGTCGATCCACAGAGAGCAGGGTTGACTTTAATCGCAGAGTTGACTTGGTCAAACTTAGGTTTAAAAGGAGTTTTAAATAAAAGAAAATAAGATTTAAGATGCGGAAATGATATAAATAAGATAAATAAGAAGTTTTAAGAATTGAAATCTCGGATTTGACAGAGAAATGTCAAAAGTCAAAGTCAAAGCGTTGACATTGACCAGTCGTAAGTGTTCTGCAAAATCAGAGAATCAAACATGGAATCAAACATGCAAAATCAGAGAATCAAACATGGAATCAAAAGATTACGAAAATTAGATATTTGGAAACTAGAGAGAAAATGGAATTTATTTATATATATTTCGTAATTTTTTGATAACAAATGGATTTATTATGAATTATTGAAAATACATGATCAAAAAATCCCCGAAATTAACACCTCAGAGGAAATCTTCAAATTGAATGCCCAAATGAAATCCAAATCTTGAAATTTATATGTCAATGGAAAGCTAAGAACCAGAGGAATCCAACAAGACCGAATTTATCAAATTCTGATTTTTCAATAAAAAGTAATTGACCCCGAAAGTAATCATTTGACTTCTAATGAAAGATGAACAGTCCTTGGTCAAACGTTAAATTGGAGGGGTCAAATGAAGTCAAAATTTGATGAATTTGCTATCCACGGAAAGCTGATGAAAAGAGGAATCCAATGAAACCAAAATCAAGTGATTTGGAATTATAATCAAAGAGATATCCTATTTTTCAAAAATCAGCGACTTTTTCGGACCTAAAAATTGGGGAAAATGAAGAACACTATGAACTAATTTGCAAAAATTAAAGATCTAAACCTAATAAAAATACAAATTACCTCTTGATAATCGATCGAACCTCACTACTAACCCGATTGCCGCAAGAATGGGGCCCTCAATTCTCAGAGATTGAAGCGAATTTGCTCGGATTCTTCCTCCCGGACGCTCGGAATTCAAGGGGAAAATTCGATGAAATCAAGAGATGAAATTGTGATTATCATGCTTCAATGGCTGCGTCTCTACACTCTTGGAAGCAGAGGATCACGAGAACTTAAGACCTTCCTCGAAACTCGCTTAATTTCTTCACGAGTCGATCAAAAGTTAAAGAACAAAAGAAGAAATACATGGGTTTTTTTAAAGAAGAAAATTGCCCTCAAGATCGTGGCCAATTGAAGGCGATCGTGGGAGGCGGTTTGATAGGTAGTGGGAGCGATTCCTGGGGCGACGCTGCCGCTTCGAGATTGGCCACGAATTGGCCTTAATTTCGCCATGAATTCCGTTTCTCCGCCACGCTGCTCGGGATCGACCACGATCATGGCCTGATCGTGCGCCGATTGGGCGTCGATCTCACTGCACATCCTACGAAAATCACGCTCTAGCCCTTGTGGAGTTGATTTCGCAGCAAATGCTCCACGATCGCTGCTCGATCGCGCCGCGATCATGCGGTCCGATCGGGACTCACGATCGTGGAGTTCTTCCACGTGTCCTCGCAACCGTCCGATAACGCCTCAGTGAACGAATGGCTCCGATCGCCCTGATTGCGTGGTCCCCGATTCTGACGAGCGTCCCGCCGTAAGATGGGCGAAGATCGCTGTGATGATCGTGATCAGTAATGCCCTCCGCTTTGATGAAGATCCAGCGCTCCAGAATCGTCCACGTGGCGCAAGGTAAGCCACTCGATCTTAACCACTTACTTAAAGCACGTGATGTGACTCACCGATCGCGTGACTTGGGTCCACGCGATTTCCACCGCTCTGATCCGATCCGACGCCCGCCAAGCCGCCACGTCACCAGCAATAAACAAAATCGTGTGGGAACATAGTCCCACACGGATTAAAAAGGAGGAAGAGGACGCTGCTAAATAGGGGAGTTGCTTCCCTATTAACTATCCTCATGTCTCTCTATATCCAGCACACGTGGCGCCCCTACTCGGCGCCGACGTGGCCGCGTGGCCTCCCCGCCACTTGGCGCGCCCTGCGCTCCCCGTGGCGGCCACGCGCCCTCGCCACTTAGGCCCGCCGCCACGCCACCCCGCCCGGCCTACTGCCACGCCAGCCCGACGCCGCCACGTCAGCCGCAGTAATTTCTCCCCTTTGCGATTTTAACTAAGAAATTCCTTAAAAATCAATTAAAAATCAAATAAAAATCGGAGAAAATAGTATAAAAACTTCAGAAATTCATATTTCTCAAAAATATAACTCCTTTTTAATCCAAGTTTTTCCATTGGATCACAAATTTTTCTTTAATATCATGTCAATTAAAAATATATTTAGAATGAAGACATCAAGATGAATTAAAATTTACTTAAATCATTTTTTTCATTAAACACTTTTTAAATCATAAATTCATCTTGAAATCATCTTTCCAAATGTTTACTAAAGTCAAAAATCATTCCATAACAGAGATTAACTTCTATTCATTTAAACAAAAGATTAATCATCTTTGCCATGAAATTATCCCTAATTTATGCAGAAAAATATCAACTTTAGTGAAATGACATGCCAATGGAGAAAATTCCTAAAAAGTATGATAACATGTATCATATTCACATAAAATAAGCATGAATATGAGTTAATTAAGATAAGAATTCATGTTATAAATGCATGTTATCAAAGCTCTTTCTCCGTAGTTGTATAATTTATTTGAGCTTCGATGTGGGTCTTACTTGCATAGCAGATGGCCGTCGGTTTCTTATCAAGTCGTTGCCCCAAGACCGCTCCCACCGCGTAGTCCAAAGCGTCACACATGATCTCGAAAGGTAAGTCCCAATTAGGACTTTGGAGTATTGGTGCCTCGATCAGTGCTTGCTTCAACATCGTGAATGTGCGCTTCCATTCTTCGTCGATGAGGAAATCTTTCTTTTTGAAAATAAGGGTGGTGAGTGGCTTGGAGACTTTCGCGAAGTCCTGGATCAATCTCCGATAGAAGCCGACATGCCCGAGAAAGCTCCTCAAGTCTTTAACGGTACTTGTTAGAGGGAGGTTTTGGATTAACTCTATCTTAGCCTTGTCCACTTCTAAACCTTTGCCCGAGACGATATGCCCGAGCACTACTCCCTCTCGTACCATGAAGTGGGATTTTTCCCAACCTAGCACCAGTCGTTTCCTGACGCATACCTCATGTATCTTCGTCACGTGAGCAAGACAACTTTCGAAGTCGTTTCCAAAGGCGGAGAAATCGTCCATGAAGACTTCTAAGCTATCTCCAAGAACGTCAGAGAAGATACCCCTCAAGCATCATTGGGAGGTCGAGGGGGGCGTTGCACAGTCCGAATGGCATGCGTCTGAAGGCGAAGGTGCCAAAAGGACATGTGAACGTTGTCTTCTATTGATCTTTCTTGGTAGCGGGAAGTGCTCCTTCTTGGTGGCGGAGTTCAGCTTTCGATAGTCGATGCAGACTCTCCACTTCGTCGGGAGGCGCATCTGAATTTCTTCGCCCTTCTCGTTTGTCGTGACCGTTACTCCGGCTTTCTTCCGAACAACATGTACCGGACTCACCCATTGGCTATCAAATAAGGGGTAGACGATTTTTGCGTAAAGCCATTTAAGAATTTCTTCTTTCACGGTGTCCCATACCCTTGGGTTGAGTCATCTCTGGGCTTCCTTGACGGGTCTCGACTCATCCTCTAGGAAGATGCGATGAGTGCATAGTGTAGGGTCTAGCCCTTTTAAGTCCGCCAGGGCCCATCCGATTGCTTCTTTATTTTTCTTCAATACTTCCAGAAATTTTTCCTCCTGCTTGATATTCAGCGTGGACGAAATGATCACCGGCTTCACTTTTTCTTCATGAAGGAAGGCGTACTTGAGTGTTGATGGGAGAGTTTTGAGATGCAAAGTAGGCTCGTCCATAGGAAGCTCCTCATATTGTGCTTCCTCGTCGATCATCATGACTTCCTCTAGGCAAGTGTCTATATCCTGGTCGTCGGTGAAGTCGATAGCGCCCAAGTCTTCAAAAGCTCGTGAAGGGTATTTCATTAGTTTGGTGATGTCGACCTTCACGGTGTGCTCTCCCACCTTGATAATTACTTCTCCTTTCCCCCAGTCGGTTACGGCTTTTGCGATAGCTAGGAAGGGTCGTCCTAAGATGATCGGGGCTTGGCTCAGCTCCTTAGTCATTTTCATATCGACCGCTAAGAAGTCTACCGGGAAAAAAAAATATTATATCCTTACGATGACATCTTCTACTAATCCATGAGCTTTTCTAACTGATCCATCGGCTAAGCATAGCTCTACTAAGAAAGGTTGTACCTCCCCTACATGATGACGGTCGAATACAGCTTTATGGAGGATGTTGATACTAGCTCATGTATCTAGTAGGGATCTAGTGAAAAGACATTTCTCCTATCTCACTCGTGATCATGGGTGCTCCCGGATCTCTCTTTTTAATCGGTAAGGCATTCATCATGATGGAGCTCACCGTCTCACTAAGTTGGATCCTTTTAGGGTTTCTATGGGGAGTACATATACCTTTGAGGAATTTGGCATAGGAAGGGATATGCTTGATGGCATCTCTTAAAGGAATGGTTATCCTCAACTTTTTAAAGGCGTCTAGTAGATTGTCATCGGTTCCGCTATTCTTGGCGTTGGGTCTATTAAGGGCTTGAGGATGAGGCACATGGGGCTTGTATTTGTCGGGGTTTGGTTTAGGCATAACTTGTTCTTTCTCGTCCTCCGAATTTCTGTCTTGCTCAACGATAATTGGCGTTTCTTTTTCTTCATTCAAGCCTTGGTGGAAAGGATGATCCTTGTATGGATCCGGCAAGGCTTTCCCACTCCGAAGGATTGATATTGCTAATGATGTTTCCACAGCTTCCTTGTTGACGTGTACATGGTTAATGTTGTGTGTCTGGTACAACGAGGCCCCTTGATTCCTTGGGTTTGCCGTGGCCTGCGAGGGTAATTGGTCAACGAATGTTACTTGCTTACCCTTTTTATCCATTGTCGGTTGGACGTTCCTCTTGAAAAAGTCTTGAATTTTGTTAACACGTGATCTCATCCTCGTCATTTGCTCCATTAGTTGCGAGATAGCGCCGAGGATTGGGTCGGATGCCGCGTGGTTCTGGCGTGGAGCTTGCGTGAAGGCTTGCGGTTGAGTCGGCGGGACGAACGACGACTGTCTTTGATTAGGGTATGTTTGTTGTTTCTGACCGTTGTATTGTGGAGGATAGGGTTGATCGTTGTTCCTCCTATATCCGTTATTCTGCGAAGAATTGTTAAAAACAGGGGTATTATACTGGCTAGGATATGTAGCTGGATAATTAGGTCGTCCCTGTTGACTTGGTCCTCCCGATGGACCTTGTCTATACATGTTTTTCCCTTGGATTGCCATCACGAGGCAATCCAACTCAACATGATCGAATCTTGAGCAAGTCGCGCATCGTGACGCCTCTTGAAGTGAGACAGGGGTGAGTCCTTCAGACTGTTGTGGATGTTGAGTCGGTCCAGTAGCAAATTCTTAACTTCCGCCATTTTGTCGATTCTCTCAAGGAGCATCCCCATCTCCGCTGATTTGACGTCGATAGATTTTGGCATTGCACCTCTTCCAAATGGTTTAGCCGCATTATGGTGACTATTTTCCGCCACCGTTTCGATGAGTTCCATCGTGTTGTCTTCGTATTTGCTCATGAAGGTGCCGCCACTAACCGCATCCAAAAGATATCTATCTTGCGGGCCTAACCCGTCATAAAATATTTACGTTAGTTCGTGGTTAGACACTCCATGGTGTGGACACTCCCTTGTTAGGTCTCATAATTGCTCCCAGGCCTCGTGGAAGGCTTCACTCGAGCCTTGGCTAAACTCGCGGATGGCTCTTCGGACTGAGCTAGTTTTCCCTATGGCATAGTATTTTCTAAGGAATTCTTCCTCCATCTCGGTCCAACTTGTGAATTCTTTCCCTAATTTCAAAAACCAATCTTTGGCTCTATCTCTAAGAGTAGCGGGAAAGAGTTTCATCTTCATCTTGTCGGCGGGGACATTTTGAAGATGATTAATTTCACACACTTGGGAAAGCTCATCTATGTGTCTATATGGGTCTTCAGAAGGTTTACCATAGAAGATAGGAAGCATGATCATCACATGGGAATAAATTATAAAATTAGCCCCTCTAGTTAGGGGTGCATGAATTATAGTGACGGGTCGCTAGAGGACGTGCCTAGCATAGTCACTAAGGCGTTTTCTAGCATTTCCCTCATCGTTCCAGGCCATTTCAACTGGTCCGGTTGGATCTATGTTTGAATCAATCTCGGTAGTGTCGGTCTCGGTGGTGTCGGGAGATTACGAGGATCGTTCAAATAGGTCTATTTCTAGGGGATTATTCCGTACTCTCCAAGCTATTCGTCTTCTCATGAAGAGTGGGTCAGCTACTTAGATGGATAATAACTTATAAATACTTATAAAATATTAGAAATTGAAGTCAATCATACCTGAATGTCAGTATACGTGAGAGTGATGTGTTCTTAACGCAATTTTGAAGAAGTGATAGCTCCTAATCCTTAGAAAAGGGGCGAAATCACCTAATCTTATCAAATTAAGGATCTCAAGATTGATTTCTTCTTCCAATCACTCAAAATACGATTGAATTGCCTGAATTTCAAGAAATTAAGAGAAAAAATCTGAGTTAACCAAGTCAAAATTGACTAATTTAATAAAAAATGTGCCTTAAATCCCCGGCAATGACGCCATTTGACCAGACAAAACCACGAGGTTGTCGATTTCACATGGTCTCATGTCAAAAATAATTCCAAACTTATCAATTTGATGAAATTAACTCGAATTGAGGGGCATAATGATAAATAAGGGTCGAATCCACAGGGAAATAAGGAAATTTATGATAATTTCTTCAAAATTGATCAAATCGGACGATGAATTGATGATACAAATTGGGGAAAATGGTAATTTATGAAAGACAACTTCAAATCGTATCCACGGAATAAAAAATCATCGAATTTGACTTTGATTTCGTGGAGAAATTGAAGATCGAAATGGGGAGAAATTTCTGAAACGTGAAAATCGCAAAATTAACGAAACTTCAACAAAATTAACCTTCAATTCCTAATCTAAATCAAAAGTAAACATAAATGAATGATTGATTAGCAAAAACTGCTTCCAGTAATCCCAAATTGCGCTTGGATTAGCTTGATTAATCGCCGATAATCGAAAATCCGAAGAAAACGCGATGTGGAGATTCAAGCATCGATTTCTCCCTCTCCACTCAACCAAATCTCGATCTCAAAGCCTCCGAAGGTGCAAAAATGAGTGTAGAAGAAGATGGGATCGAGAGATTCAAGAGTATTGGTGTCTAAACAAATCAATTGGATTGATTTGCTCTGGAATGCTTAGAAACTCGGAAGAACATCTCTATTTATACAAGTTTGGCGTGACCGTCCGATGGCTTTAATCGACGGTTACGATGGAACGGTCCATCGTGGACCGTTTCAAAAATGTCTCAGCCGTCGGATCCTTGATCGAGCGTCCAGATGAAACCATTTAAGATGCGTTATAAAACGCAAGAAATCGTGCCCCTTGGATCGCGATTTGACGGTCAAGATGCGCTCCCCGCGCGATTCATCAGAGCCTTTATAATTCTTTGTTAAACGCACGTGCGTGTGATGTGATCCGGTGGACCGCGAGCTCACCCGATCGACGTGCTGCGATCGCGCTTCATCTGATCAAGCAATCCTCATTCAGCCACGTGTCCTGCGATTTAAAATTCTGTGTGGAACTTAGTCCCACACGGAGAAAATTAGAGAAAACAGATGGGTTTATAAGATCCGACGGAATTAGAGGGCTAGCGTATTTCCGATAATCGGAAGGCTTATATGTACTATAACCTATATAATTACGATATATATAAATAGCATGTCACATCGCGTCGCGTAGGCACCGCGTGGGCTCGCGTGGCGCTGCCACGTGGCCTTGCATGCCACGTCACATCCACGTGGCCCCGCGAGAATAATCCCCACTTTTTGCTTAATTTTTAAATCATTTTTAACATTAAAAATCGCAAAATTAATTCAGAAAAATCCAGAAAAATCCCTGAAAATTAGAAAATTCATAACTTTTAATATATAACTCCAAATTAATCCAAATTTCTTTCATTTGATCCGACATTTAATTATCTATCATTCTATGATGGAGAATTATTTTAAAACATGAACACAAGGGTTCTAAGTGAACCTATCCTCCTACTCCTACTCCTCCCCACTCATGAGTTTGAAAATTATCCATTCATTAAATGGATGAAGAAGACCTCTCTAAATAATTAAAGAGAGAGTAGATCTTAAGGGATTTATTTTCCCTCCTTTTCTTATTTTACACTGATTTAATGATTGACTTGGTCAAAAGAAATTAGCCTTATCCTTAGATAATTAGAATTCCTTGAGTGGACCAAGTCAACCACCCTTTTATCTTTGATATAGGTTCCTTATTTTCCAACCATATCCACCATATCATAGGAACCTTTATATAATTATAAATACTGATCTCAAGAAACATCAATAGGAACATTCTTGATTTCCAATTTCTTATTTCTTTGAACAACCACCCTTAAGTAGAATTTTAAGAGAGATCTAGTTATTAATTATTCAAGGAAGACATTATCTTCTTATTCTACTCAAAGACAAAATCCTTGCATGAACAAACCATGCATCTATGGAGCTCAATCAGAATGAAGATTCCTAAAGGTTGCTAACAAGTTTGAAGCCATCTACCATTAAAGAGGATCCTTCTCTCCACTGCTGCCGATTCAAGCAAGAATATTATGGTCAAAGATGAAGAAGTGGGTCTTATCTACCAAAGGCTTGTCAACAAGCTCAGCTACCACAAGTCAATAGAAGGTCAAGCCAATTTCACATCCTCTCTTCCTGATAATGTGAACAGAGAAAATACAAGGAGATCTCCACAAAACGGGCCATAATCACTTCTGAACAAAGGTCAGATATCCACGGCCTTAGGACTTAGGATGACAGCCACAACATGACTCAGGTTGGACGAAGGGCTATCGGAAAGCAAGAAGAAGATGAATATTCTATTCTTTTAAAGACTATCCTACATCTTCATCCATTAGCGAGCAAAGAGAAGGTTCAAGACCTGCTTCCCCTCAACGTGACCCCGCTCTCCCAAGGTCTGGAAACCGCTGGCGACGCGACAGTCTTAATCCCGAGGAACACGACGATTCCCTCCAAGAAGGAGCAGGTGCTCTCCACCTATTCCGACAACCAACCCGGAGTCTTCATCCAGGTTTACGAGGCGAGCGCGCACGTCCGCAGCGACAACAACCTGTTGACAAGTTCGAGTTGTCCGGCATCCCTCGCTCGCTTGGAGGTTCCCAAGATCACCTTGTGCTTCGACATCGACGCCAACAACAGTCTCTCAACGTGACGACTGAGGACAAAAGCGACGAGCGTGCAAACCACCTTATCTCCCAAGTCAACGTTCAACGAGAAAGAGAGCCCGACGCTCCCTCTACCTGCTCGGACGCTTTCATCCACGGGAAACTCCCTCCAACGCCTCGCTTTAACGACAGACTCTGAAGGAACTTCCCCGACACGAACAGGCCACAGGCCACGCACATCTCAGATAAAGGAGACCTCTCGACGGAGGGCTTCAAACGGAGCTCCACTTAATCCGTCGATTCTACCAGAGTTGCCGACGCATATACTCTCGCGGAGGTTTCAACGTCCACAAGGATATTAATCGCACTGAAACTCTCGACGGGCACTCAAACTCCACGTCATGCATCGTCGTCAACGTCGCCCAGGCCAAGAGACCATCCGATAGACGGCACGGATTCACAAAGGAAAGAAAAGACAAACCAGCGTGAAAATCCGTCATCCGCAAAAATAACTTCCACGACGCGGCGCTTCACCGTAAACTCTTCTTCATTTATTTTCTATAAAGCGGAAGATTGTAAACAAAAACGACAGTTGTTGTTTATGAAAATTTGGTTACCTCTGGTTTCGTTTTACCCCTTTCGTGTTCATCGTCCTTTCCCCGTATCTCCATTACTCCTCCCGCATCTCCTTCTCTCCGATTCTACCTCCCACTCCATTTCTCCCTCCTCTCTGTCGTCTTCAACCATCTCACGTCAGCGCAAACGACGAATAACCTGGATCGAGCGGAAAATCCAAAGCATTAACTTTCCGACTCCTGCAGGTAACATCCTATTTCCTTACCGTGTTGATAGTTCGATCTGAAATCTTAAGTCCAGCACGAGATCACGCTCTTATCATCCTCCTTCCTCTCTTCTATTTTCTTCTCTTCTCTATATTATAATATATAACATAACGCTCCTGTCTCCTCTCTCCCTATTTCTATTACTATATATATAATCTCTTCGTCATACTTCCTATCACTGTTTTCAAGTATTCTCTATTCCATATTCCCTCTCTTCTTACTTATAACATCTATTTTATATCTTCTATCCTATATCTCTCTCATAAATTATTTCAAAGACTAATCCTTAATTATCCTATTCTTAAATATTTCATCTACTTAAACATATTCTTCTCTCTTATTATTCATCTTATCGTCTTCTACTAATATCATCATATCTTTAAATTCTTGAATTCAATCACAGTATATTCTCACATGATTTATAATCCACTTTCATATTGATATCATTTCAAAGATCCTCCCCATACTGTAGGATTTAGATACATCTCATAAATATCATACATCATTCTAAATGGTAAAAATTGATAAATAATGAGAGTTTTAATTTTTATTTCATAAATATAATTATTCTTTAAGTGTTTTCTCTTAAGAAAATATAAATAAATGTTTATAAAATGATTTCTCTCATTATTTTAACTCTAAAAACATCTATAATCTCAAGTAAAGATGGGTTATTAAATTATTTATCTTTAAATTATCATATTTAACCATAATTTAAAGTATTTTTTAGATTATAATGACTTTTTCATAGAATGATAGAAAAATACACATAAATATGATAACATGCATGGAAATAAAATCATTTATGCCTTAATATGCATCAATAATCATGTTTTATTATGTTAATTTAGCATGTTAACACATCTGTTCCTCGAATAATTATGTAGGACACATAAAGCTTGATCATGCATAATGGCATTGTGGAGGACAACCACGATATAAATCAAAGGAATGCGTATTTTCTCTCATCTTTTGGGATTAACGAGCAAGTGGAGCAGCTTGGAGGCTTAAAGAGAGATTATTATTTAGCATTGGAGTCTAGGATAGCATGTTGTTAGTTAAAAACATACACCAATTATATATTGAGAGGATGAATCAAAGGAAGTCAGAAGAAAATCTTGTGGGTTGAGGAGTTCCACCAGGAATAAAGGAGAGTTATGTGAGAATTGAAGGGCTTGAAGAGAAAATCTGACTTATCATCAAGAAGCATATCTAAGGAGGAACAACAACATTGTCAAGACATAAACTTTACAAGGTTTGGCTCGAAAGAGCATGTTTGAGTATTCTATGGTGCAAGTGGTCACTCATGGGCCAAAGTACTCGAAGGGCAAGGGTGAGTGAGTAGAACTAGTGATCAGATTGAGTGAACAAAGCCAACTAATCAATCTAGGGAGTGGTCAATTCTACAATCACTCCCTACAAATAATGATCTGATCGCCCATTGGGCCATTCATTTTGTTAATTGCTAAAAGCCTTAATTTTTGTATATTTATTTGAAACTTTTGTTAGACTTTCAAGTGGTGATTGTTGATCTGATTGACAATGATTGATTGATAATTGCATTGATCAAATATGATTGATCAACGAGCTGATGGCTGATCTGATCATCCTTGGTTGATTGATAGAATCAATCAATCTACTAAGAATCGATCATGATAACTCTGATCGTGGTCATATCGCCATTTCCATAGTAGAAACACTATCTAAGACATGTTATTTGGTACCTATAGATTGTGGCTTGAACTGAAAAAGGTCCTTCTTCAATGAGAATCAAGGCACTAAGGAGGGGATTTGTTGGCACTCAACCAAAGGAATTTAGTTATAAGAGCTGTCATAAAATCTCTATGCATGGCAAGCATGAGTGATCGGGGGCTCATAGATAAAAGTAAAAGAAACCAAAACAAATTACAATAACAAGATAAAATTCACATAAACCTAATTCGCTCCTCTCACAGGTCATGTAGCCTCCTAATGTAACTTCCACATAGTTTAATTATTAGCCAATGTTTTAATAGTTAGCTCTTACAAATATGCTCCTTCACGAGGCCGGGCCTACACAAACAAATGATCATTAAAAATGTGGCATGTAATTTCTTAATGGGGCTTCCAATTCAGAAACCGAATACAAACACTTAGTAAATTGATTTTCATAGTTGAAATATATTTTGTGAGATTAGGATCCTAATCCCTCAAATCGTAATGTCGTGCATTTCCTTTGAATCTATCAAATGACGGTCCTTCCGGCCCGAGTAAATGATAATCACGCTTGATTTTTAAATGATTTTGGTGATCTTCCTTTTTGCTCTTAAAAAATTATGTTTTGAAAGATATCACAAGTTTATAGTATATCTGAATAGTGTACTTTCATGTAGAGAATTTCAAAAGGAACATCCACAAGGAAAGATACATACTTAAAATTAGGGTTGGTCAATTTTGATCGAGTCGCCGATCTGATCGTCACTCTTCAATCGATCGATCGATGACCGGCGCAAAGTTCATTTTTTGATCGATCGATGAGATCGCCATGATCGACCTTGAATTCTCATAAATTAAATTAACTCTCTCA
>CM044104.1:3678657-3697352 GCA_024174645.1 Lemna minuta | reverse complement strand
AGGACACGGCAAACCCAAGGAATCAAGGGGCCTCATCGACCCAGACACACAACATCAACCATGTACACGTCGACAAGGAATCTGTAGAAACAGCATTGGCCATATCAAGCCTTCGGAGTGGCAAAGCTCTGTCGGATCTATACAAGGATCATCCTTTCCACCAAGGCCAAAATGAAGAAAAAGAAATGCCAATAACATGGTTGACTCTATCAACCCAATAACACTTATTGGTCTTCCTTATCGATTAACTATATCAACATATAGATTAATTGACTAAGGATCAATTTAACCCAATCGACAGGTTGAGTCACCAGCCGGGTGGGTCCCAAGCTACACCACGTGCTCTCGGAGATATAGAGTATATTGTAACTCTTTCATAGAACCATGTCGTCATTAGTTACCATGTACGTATAATCCTTGATCTGAGCTAGACTCATGAATGACTCGGGGTATGGTTAATTGTCAAACCATAATTGGTCACCCAATTTAGTGCTGATGTGAGTAGGAAATCATTGAGAACAACTTCTCTAATATTTCCACTACCTTGGCCAATGATTTAACAACATCTCATTCCTTGAGCCGATCTCCTCATATACTAAGGGCGGATGATCCTATCTTAACCACTCAATCACCTTCGAGGACTTCATGTCGTATCTAATCTATGATGTTTTGGAGATCCTGTGGCTAGAGGTTCATAAGTCATAGTCAAAACACGATCATTCATCCACAAGATGTCTCAGGTCAAAGGACTACGTACACAAATGTGACATGAATCAGCTTGATTGACAGTTTGGCATAATATCATTCATGGATTCATATATATCAATTTAGTAAACTCTTTCTCAAAAGAGCACCCACTGTCTATCCTTGGTGTCTCTACACCGATGGCCACAAGATCAGCCATACTCATCATATGAGTCATATCAAATAATGATATTCTTTCTCAATAATTCGATGTCCTTCTCGAATATCCCATGAATATCAATATTTAGAACATATGTTTAAAGACCAGTGATCACTATATTCTGATCTCATCATAATTCATTTGATCATTGCATATGTTCATGGACTTTATTTCAAACATCACAAAAGAATGAAAATGAATAAAAGTTAGTTTCAATGAATATAAATGAAAGATGATAGTGTGATTGGCTTAAAGGCCACATAATATCCATTAGAAAATTTGTCATTTGATGCTATTCAAGTTTTTTTTTTGCTCATTCCATTTCGGTTCAATCCACATTGTAGATGGTGTGTATGTAGTTGTATTAAGAGTGTGTTGCCATGTTGTTGACCTTGGCTCAGAAGTGAAACACTCATCACTTTGATAGGCAATCCATAACCAAGGCAGAG
This sequence comes from Lemna minuta, assembly GCA_024174645.1. Lineage (NCBI taxonomy): Eukaryota > Viridiplantae > Streptophyta > Magnoliopsida > Alismatales > Araceae > Lemna > Lemna minuta. The sequence goes on along the minus strand of CM044104.1, from coordinate 3,695,999 downwards.
GTAAGCCCATCTACTTTGTGCACTTGAGCGACTTGTTTGCTCACATTAGCATGTATATGGTGACAACTATTGTGAAGGACATGAGCTACAAATTTATTGTGGAACGATGATGGAGATGAAGAATTCTGGAGAGGTGCTTTGAAGAGAAGAAAATTCTAGGAGTTGACTAGAATGAAGAATAAGAGGGAGTAATTCTTTGAGATTTTTATTTTTATTTTAGGTTTCTTTTTAATTTAAGATTAAATGTGTAAGGGTTTCTTTTAAATATTCTTACAGACATTTGTAACCCAAGTCATTGCCCGGCATTGTATCATTTTTTTTAGTGGGGGCTTCTTGAGTGGCCTTGTGAATAAAAAAAAAATCACTGCTATCCTCTCCCTATATGTCCAATGAGTAAGATTCAAAATCCTAACCAAGAAATTTGGTGTGCTCTTTGTTGTAAATAAAAGAGGCTTCTACTTTATTAACATATGTGTCTAGATCTTCATTTGCGCCATAGGGATTAAAAATGATATAGAAAATTTCTTACCAAACTCTCATATTTTGATCTTTGGGATCCTATTTCACTTACCTCCATTACAAAAATATATACACTATGATGGATATTATATGGCCAGAAACAAATCACACTTCCACGTATGTCGTTTATGTTCATTAATATGAAATTGATTCATTATGATTCATATGTGATGTTTACAATGAAGTCCATCATCATATGCAATGACTAAGTGAATTATGATGAGATCATAATATACCTATCACTAGTCTTTGGACATATGTTCTAAATATTCATATTCATGGGATATTTGCGAGGGACTTCAAATTATCTGGAAAGAATAACACTATTTGATCCGACTCATATGATGAGTATGCTAAATGTTAAAGATGATAAAGAACGCAAGCAAAACAGGAGCTCGGGCATTGAACTATTCCATCAAGCAAGAGAAAGGAGGCAAACTGGATGGAAGGCCTGGGGAGCGAGGTAGGGTTAGATTAGAGGGAGGGGAAGAGTGACTAAAACAAGTAGTCGAGAAAGAATTACTAGACAGAATGGCATTGACCAGATATAAGAGAGAATAACTATCACCAACCAACAATATGATACAATAAGGCACTCCCTTGCTTACGTTCTTACAGGTTACGAAGTAAAGTGATTTTACTTCTACACCCGCTCTACAACTCGCCACAACTTCTTCTCCCAAGGTCGAACCTCTGATTAGATTCTATTTGATTAACATAAAACATAACCTGCGGCCTAAGGGACGCGAGTTGTAGAGCGGGGTTTACGATGATAAAGAACGCGACGGAGCGAGGAAGAGTGGATTCTGTTCTAGACTTATTGGTTAGCTTGTTTTCTTTCTTCTTTCTTCTTTTTTTTTTCTTTAATCTTTTAGACTTGGATTTCTTCTTTCGAGGTTGGTAGAGTTCTTCTTGCGGGGTTGCTATAAAAATAAAAAAAGCATTTCTTCTCACCGAATGTTCTGAAAGAAGGTTTTGAAAGAATACATATTGAATGTAAACGCCCGGGCATCCATATCACATGTGGTTTATCTTTTCGGGAGTCAGTTGATAATGAGCATTTCATACTGCCCTTCTTTGATCTGTTGACGTGCAAATTGCTGGTTAAAGATCAACTGGAGAGATCTAAGACTTCAATAGTGCCAGCTAGGTTCGGCAAGAAAGAACGGAACAGCTTGCCTTCATCATAACTTGATCTCCCTATGGTCGAACCTTCGTCACAACTTTATCTCCCTACGGTCGAACCTTGTTCTCCAGAATCTTTTTATCCCGAACCGGTCGAACCTTCGGATTACCTCGAACCAACCTGTCCTCGCATGGAGGTTCTGAATCATTCATTCATTGACAAGGTAGCTTTAGCTATTGATTGAAGCGGTAGAAGCCACCTGTGTGTAGACACTAAATATAGAGAGTGGGTGCTCTTTGGAGAAGAGTTTACTAAATTGATCTATATGAATCCCTTAATGGTAATTATACCTAATTGTCAATCAGGTTTATTCATGTCACGGTTGTGTCTGTGGTTAGGGAAGGCCAAAGACCGATTGAGTGTTGATCAACCGGACTAGGCCGAGACTATCGGTGCACAAAATGGGTCTTTTGACAGTCTTAGTCTAGTTTCGGTCCGGTCCTCTTCAGCCCTTTGGTCTTGGACCGAGTTTAAAACTAAATTTCTCCTCGCCATAAGGCCGTAACCTCTCAACTCCTGCAATCCCCCTTCGATAGAAGTTTCTAAGTGGGAAAACCGCTTCGATAGAGCAATGAATCTTCATGAAGAGAGTAGTGAATCTTCATTGGTGAATACAACAATGGGAAAACCACTTCGATAGAGCAGTGAATCTTCGTGAACAGAGGCAAGTTTTTTCTCTCTAATGCTGATTCCCTGTGTCATATCATCCTGCAGGTTGCATCAGATGGATTATTCAGTGCCCTAATTTGTGTCTCCGATATTTATTAGTTGATGTATCATCTTTTTTGTTTTTTCCTGGATTCCATTAGAAATACGAATATAACAGTCAAATTAATACTTGAGATACGCCGGATGCGGATGTGGGATGTCCAATATCTGATTTCCAATATCTTATTATTTCTAGAAGAGGAGTCTTGATTTACCTCTTCGTTTAGGCACTCTGTTTTGGCTGCCTTCATTTTCCACAAGATGCTTTCATTTTTGGAGTTTTGATTTCAACAGGATGCTTTCCACTTGTGATTTTCCATAGGATGCTTTCAATTTACCTCTTCTACATGAGTCATGATTTATCTAATCTTGGACATCTATAGGATGCTTTCATTTTCCTCCTGATTTCTTTGAGTTCGAGTGGAAGAATTCAGCTAAGTGACTTATGAGGCTACTTATAGACTAGATAGAGCCTTTCCTCTTGCTTGGACACTGTTGCTACACGTAGTGCTGACTTGATCTGTTGACCGATGAGCTGAGTGATCTCTTCGTCAATACATAGAAAGATATGAATGCATTAAATATAAATGCATATGCATTGTATGGTACCTATGATATGTCAACGTCTAATGTTAAAGGAAGAAATATTAGGACAAAAACATGATTTCTAACCCAATATAGTGCTCAAATTGATCCAATTTCTTGTCAGATCAAAGGCTATTCATTCTGAAAATTTGAAGACAATCAATGGCATTCAAGAATTGATTTCTCCCTATTCTCTCAACAAAATCTCACTTTGAAACACTTTGTGGACGCGGAAATTGATCTAGAAGCAATTGAAAGCAAGAGATTCAAGGATTGTGGTATCTAGATAGTTCGATTACTCGAAGAACCCAAGAATGATTTACATCGTCGAAGAACATCTCAATTTATAGAGAAAATTGGGCGTAACCGTCCGAGGGAGCTTTTAATCTTCGATCAATGGCTCTGATGAAACGCATATATGTGAATTGTTATGCTTAAATCACGTCCATTGGATTGGATATGGACCACCAAGATCTTGTCACATTGCGTGTGAAGAGAAAACGCATGAAACGACACGCCATCCGTTTGATCTTGATCTAACGCTCCAGATGCACTTTCGACGGTTTTAATCTCAGTCGTTATAACTCCTTTGATGAACGGCTGAGATTAAATCATTTTTAAAATGATTTGCCAACGAACAGAAATGCGCCATGTACCCCGCCTTAAATGAAGATCAACATCTTCTTTTAATGCATGAATCAGATGCTCCACATGATGCCACGTCACCTGGGCACATAAAAACATAAAAATAGTCTCACATGACAAAAATCAAGGGGAATTGACGTGTATGTAACGTATATGCATCAAAGAGAGATAGGGTTATCCCCGAAAAGGAAGCTTTATCTCTCTCATCACTGCCACGAACACCAACGAGACACCAAGTGGCATGTCCATATGCCTGTTAGAGCGATAGTTATGATGTACATCGTATCTTGAACTATCTCTGTCATAATTAAGGATTAGGACTTAAGAATCATTAATTTTATCAATCATCGTTGATTTCCTTCTGTTATCAAATTAAGTCATTAATTTAAATCAGTTATTGATTTTTGTCCATTATTAATTAAGTTTTTTTGTTATTATAAGCATGTTGTTCTAACCATTAATTCTTATGTAAGGCTAATGGGTGTGTTTGGTTTCAAGAAAAGTAAGGGAAATCTTCTTATTATGTGGGTTTGATTTTAAGGAGAATGTTACTTAAGGTTCATAGTATAATATTTCTACTTATAGTTGTATTTATTAGTATGCTAAATATTATATACAACCTAAATATTTATTAGGATTAAAGTCCTAATCTCGCTGATGGCATTGTTGTAATTCACTTCTTCTAAACTGACTCAACATATAGCGTTAGGGTTTCGATTGGGAGGGTTAGACAGAAAAAGCGCGATTCTTTTCAAAAAGGAGAAGAAGAGCTCTCTCTTTGGTGATCGTGACCTAGAAGGCGACAACCTCGCTCTATCCAGTCTTCTTTCACAAACGACAACTCATTGAAGCACATTTCTCCTTTGATCGATTACAAGTTCTATCTCTCTCACTTAATAGTAATCTTCGTCCATTCGTTTTTTTTTGGTTTAGCACGTTTCTGTTTTGTCAGTCGCTCGATCATTCAATCTCATCCAAAAACGTATTGTTCTGAGTTATTCTTCTTTGCTCGTTGTTTTGTTTTCGTTCGATTCGGTTCTTCCCGTAGTGCATTTGAGGTTAATGTTATTCTCCCGTTCTCAAATATTAATCATTTTGATCTGAGCCATCCAGATCATTATTCAGTTACATGTTACTGATTTGATCATTGATTCAAAGGTGTATGCATATTAAATTAGATTGCTGATCTAAAATGCAAGTTACAGTTTTAATCTTTCTGTATTGACTACATCATTTTTGTTTTATAAATCCATTTAGATTTAGTTGATAGTTGTGTTCTAAATATCATGTCGTTCATTATTATAAATTGATTGAAACGTGATTTAAATAGTCTGTGCTGGATATTTCTATTCTCAGTTAGTCATACAGATCTAATCAAAGTACATTATCCATCGGCTTTATGCGTTACGCTATCAGTCATATATATATATATATATATATATATATTTGTGCAGTTGAAATTCTGTATTTGTCATTTTTAAGTATGTTAGTCACTTCCAAAAATCTGTTTACTCTAAACTCAGGGTTGTGGTAAGTTAATATTTGGGTATTACAATTCATTCACAAGAGGTACGAGAATTTTGTTTAGTTTTGTGGTTTAGAATTCTACTCTCATACCATTATTGTGACAAACTAGTATTAATCTAAATATCTTGTTATCTTATTTGATAATTTGTCATATCAGTCAACGTGGTCTCTATAGAAGTACATGAAGGTATTGTTTGCACAGTAAATTCGTTTTTTATTATTATTTACACACCGTTGATTGCTTAACTTCTGGTGTGATCAAGATTGATTGAAGAGGAGCAGTGATGGAGGACCATGCCCACGATCAGGCGACAGCACGTGCCGAGCCGGACGGCGCGCGAGTACTACCGCGCCGGAGCACCCGAGCCGATGCCCGAGACCCCGGCTTCAAGTACACCGCGTGATGCAATCCTCCCGGCGAGTTTTCCCCACTTCTTGCTTTATTTGTTGCGTGAGACTATTTGTGTGTGTGTGGGAGGGTTTTTCCCGTGTTTTGGGCCCTCCCTAGTACTCATGGACCGTTTCTAGGCCCTTTGGAGGGGTTTTAGCCTATTTTTGGGCCAAAACCCCTACGTATTACGGGATTGCCCTTAGGGCAACCCGTCTCTTTCTCTCTCCTATATAAGGAAGGGAGGAAGGAGTATCGCGCAGATGTTTTTGAATGAAGGAATGCCAATTTTGATGTGACCTCTACATGCAACCATGAGAGAGGCCATGGAAATCCCGATCTAGGATTTCCGTGGAAGAGAGAGAGGGGAGAGGAGACGCTCCCTGGTCGCAGCCGTCCTGCAGCGCCGTCGCCGCCGTCCTGCAGCGCCGCCGCCGCCGTTCCCACCGCCAGCACGCCGGGACGCCGACGCCCATCGGCAAGCTCTCCTGCCGCCGCTGCAGCCTGGAGCGACGCGTCGCCAATCCGCCCACCGTCGCGCCGCCCTTCCGTGCCGCCGACTGGTCGGCGCCATCCCCAGCGCCGTCACCCTGGGCGCCGCTGCCTGATCCGCCGTCGCACCCCGTGGTCACGCCGGATCAGCCAGGTACGAACACGACCACGCCGAGACGCGCAGGTCGCCGATCCGCCTACCATCGCGCCGCCCTTCGGAGCTGCCGATTGGTCGACGCCACCCCAGCGCCGCCTCCCCTGGACGCCACTGCCAGGTCCGCCGCCGCGCCCTCTTGGTCACGATGGACCCGCCGGGCGCGAACGCTGCCACGCCGAGACGCGCAGGTCGCCTCCGCCTGGTGCCTAACACCGGTTGCTCGACCAGTCGCGCAACTGCGATCTCCGGATCACGACGCCGCCCTCGATCGAGTATTATCACCTTCCCCAGTGCTGACGGCGCTCGCTCCACCGCCGGGGACTAGCTTTTTAGGTACCTCTCGTTTGCCCGGGTTGGGTTGGGTTTGTTCTTTGGTTTCGTTCGAGCTTTCACAGTCGTCGTACGGGTGCGGATCACTCCGGTCGTGGAATCCCACCGTAGTCGTTAGTAGTCGATCTAACGGAACGTGGGGAGGTCGATCCATCGAGCAGCGCTTGGAGGGCTCTCCGGACGTCACCCTAGGTCAGCTGTCGCTCCTGTGCTTCTCGTTATTTCGAAAATTCACATCATCATCATCATATCTCACGCATCCTAGTCGTAGCTAGCCCGGATCCTTGTGTTGTAACACGAGCCGTCGGTCCCGGCATCGATCGTGTTACATCATATTGGTATCAGAGCCGAGTCGTGCTGACCTCCTGCTTAGCACCTCGGTTGATCTTCTTTCCATTGCACTCTGCATTTCTGGCATCTTTCGAAATTCATAGCATACATATATTTGCATTGTTCACTTACCCTTTGCACTAGGACTCCACCCGATTACGTAGTATCTGGTCAGGATGGTTCGCACGCGCGGCCAGTCGCGTGTCGCCGCAGAGGATGAGCAGCAGGACCGGGATCGTGATGTCGATTCCCCTGCCGTGGAATCTCCCCGGGGAGATAGCCACAGTCCTGGATCCCCCACGATCCCGACGGGGCAGGACGAGTACGGATCCCCTACCAGGACCGGTAGAGGACCCCTTTCGGGTTTAGACACGGCTCCACTAGAGCCGTCCATAGGTGACATCTCCCCTAGGGCTTATAGAGGTAGATCAGTAGACCCAGCTCCGCTGGACATACCGGAGCCCAGCACCCGGCGAGCCGGGAAGGCTCCAGCAGTAGGCCCTACACCACCGCCGGTCGCGCCATACATCCCGCCCCAGCGACGCCAGTCGACTCCGCGGCAGCCGACAGCGCCCCAGCAGCGGCCGACGCAGCGGCGGCAGCAGCGAGCAACGGCCCGAACCGAGTCGGGACCGACGTACCGCACGACGGCAGCCGTGGTATCCGCAGCAGCTGCCTTACCCGCAGCCGCCGCCGTGGTACCAGCAGCGGCCGGCGTACCGCGGCAGCAGCCGTGGTTCCCGCCGCAGCCGCCTTACCGCAGCCACCGCGAGTGCCGCCGTGGCAGCAGGGCCCCGCCAGCAGCGGCCGCCCAGTGCCCCATCCACAGCGCGCTCCTCAGCAGCAGCAGCCGCGACAGCAGTACCAGCACCCGCAGGCGCGACCACAGCGGGTACACTGGGGGCAAGCCCGACGTGGACCCGCCCCCCAACGAGGCCGAGGCCGGAACCGCCGATCTCAGGATGCTCGGCTTCCCCAGTACGACGACTACCTTGGTCCACCGGTTGGTTATTATGGCCCCCAGGACGAGTACCAGTATGGGCCACAGGATTACGACTATGGGCCACAGGATGCCCTGGGCGGGGATGATTACTATCATCCACCCGATGATCAGTTCGTCGAGGAGTACGTGGGAGGCGCCCAGCACCCTCGGCGCCACGACGATCGATTCCGAGACCACGGACCATATAGGTCCCCACCCCGACGCCGCGACGACGATTCAGTGGGTGACGCTAGCCGCCGGAAGGAGGACCTTCGCCGCCTGATCCAGAAGAACACGCGCATGGACACACCGGTTTTCGACGGAAGTCGGGAACCTCGCAATTTTGAGGATTGGGAGCGATCATTAGAGAGTTATTTTCGTTTCTTTGAGATTACAGAGGACGACGTGCGTACGGCCTTCGCGGAGACTCGCCTGGGCAAGGAGGCTCAGATCTTTTGGGTGAACGAGGTCACCGCCGCCCGAGCACGACGAGACCCACCCCTCACGTGGGCCGACATGACGAGCAGACTGCGGAACAAGTATGTTCCGACTCACCACCAGACTCACCTATTGTTGCATTGGCTTGACCTCAAGCAGGGGCGACGGAAGGTACGCGACTATATCACCGAGTTTGAGGAGGGCCGCATGAGGTGCAGGACGGTGGAGAGCCCCGAGCAGCAGATCGTCTATTTTGTCCGAGGGCTGAAGCCCGAGTTAGGAGCGAAGGTCTTGGAGCTGAACCCGATGACGGTTGACCAGGCCTATCGTATTGTAGAGGATAATGAGTACATCCTTGAGAAGGCGGCCACAATGACTATATCTTCGGCCGCGAGGACTACGACCACGACAGCGAGCGCCGCTAGGACGAGCTCGACTTCCACCGGGTGGCCCCGCAACCCCACCCCGGCCTTGAGGGGCGCCGACACTGCCCCACCAGCACCGGCGACGACCACGCCTACCCCGACGACTTCAGCATCGACCATGGCTTCGACGGCGAGAGCCCCACCTAGGGCCCCGGCCAACATGAAGTGCTTCAAGTGTCAGGGATTTGGTCATCAAGCCTCTGAGTGCGTTTCTCTTTTCTACGTAGATGTTATGGGGAACCAGATCGACTCCCCTGCACAGGATTCAGAGGTGGACGTGTATCAGGGCGATTGCCCCGATGACGAGGATGAGGATAGTCAGGCCTTCACGGGCATCATCGTGATCTCACCCGCCTCTCCACCACCGAGCGCCACTGCGCCCCACTTGCCGCTGGTCAACATTAGGGTTCGACCAGAACTTCCGGCACCATCTTCACCCTCCCCCGCAGACACTTGCCCGCCGCCCGATGCACCGGCCACTACGGACACTTCGGGACTACCCGACGTCTCACCGGTTCCTCCGGCTACACTGTCAGTACCCCCAGCGACACGTACCTTGGCACCTACTCCATCGGCTACATCTACCCTGCCGACGGATGTCGCGACGCCGACCGCTGCTGAGCTCGTGCAGCGTACCTCAGTTGTCTACATTTACCTGAGGATTGGAGACCGTTCCTGCAAGCTCATCGTGGATAGCGGGAGCTGCATCAACGTCGTCTCCGCAGATTCAGTGGCCAAGCTTGGCCTCACTTTAGTTCCCCATCCCGCACCGTACTTCGTGTCTTGGATCGACGCCTCCACCCTACCGGTGACGCACCAGTGTGCTATCCCGATGAGGGTGAGTACCTACGAGGATACCGTCATCTGTGATGTACTGCCCATGAGGATTGGCAACATCATTTTAGGTCGGCCCTGGTTATTTGATCATAATGTCCGGCTAGAAGGCTGGGCGAATACTGTTTCATTCATGTTTAGAGGACGACAGCTCCTGTGGTACCCCTCGGTTCGAGCGTCGACCAGAGTTGCACCAGCCGCCCCGCCGACGGAGATCATTCCTACCGGGTCGTCCGGATCGAGGAGGCCGAAGAAGCCAACCCCAGCGCCGAAGTATCCGATCGTGACGAACGGGTGCATTTTTATACGTGAGTTGGAGGCCAGCCCGGAGGACACACCTATCTGCTTCGCCCTCACGTTCGACATCCCCTCGGGGGACCCGTTACCGCCATCGGATGCACCAGAGTTGGCCGAGCGGATGACGGAGTTTAGTGATGTTTTTCCCGAGGAGCTACCCGATGAGCTCCCACCCATGCGTAGCATCCAGCACGCGATAGATCTTATCCCGGGGGCCTCGCTCCCGAGCTTGCCTCATTACCGGATGGACCCGGTAAAGTATGAGGAGCTACACAGACAGGTCACGGAGCTCCTGACCAAGGGGCTCATCCGGGAGAGCATGAGCCCGTGCGCCGTCCCCGCATTGCTCGCCCCGAAGAAGGACGGCACGTGGCGTATGTGCTGTGATTCGAGGGCCATCAATAGGATTACCGTGAAGTACCGCTTCCCGATTCCCCGAGTGCAGGACTTGTTTGAACAGATGGCTGGAGCGACTATCTTCTCGAAGATAGACCTCCGGAGCGGACATCATCAGGTTCGTATTCGACCAGGAGACGAGTGGAAGACGGCCTTCAAGATTAAGGATGGCCTGTTCGAGTGGAATGTGATGCCATTTGGGCTGTCGAACGCCCCGAGCACGTTCCAGCGGTTGATGAACGAGGTCTTACGCCCGTTCATAGGTAGATTCGTAGTCGTTTACTTCGACGATATCTTGGTGTATAGCAGGTCCCGTACGGATCACCTTCGGCACCTTCGAGATGTTTGCGCCGCGCTGCTCCGGAGAAGCTTTACGCTCACCCGAAGAAGTGCAGCTTCTTCACGACGGAGGTTAGCTTCTTAGGGTTCATCTTGTCGGCCCGCGGAGTAGCCGCTGATCCGGCTAAGGTGTCGGCCATTACGACCTGGCCACCTTTGAGGGACGTTCATGACGTCCGGAGCTTCATTGGGTTAGCGACGTTCTACCGTCGATTTGTGCCCAACTTCAGCGGGGTAGCCGCACCTATTACTGATCTGATTCGGCTCGAGAAGTTCGAGTGGACGAAGGCGGCAGAGAGGGCTTTCGAGGAGCTGAAGCGGCTCATGACCGAGGCCCCCGTCTTACGACTCCCGGACTTTGAGAGGGTATTTGAGGTTGCGTGTGACGCCTCCGGAGTAGGCATAGGGGGAGTCCTTAGCCAGGAAGGACACCCGGTAGAGTACTTTAGTGAGAAGCTGGACGATATGAAGCGCAGGTATGATAACTACGATCGTGAGTTTTACGCCCTCGTCCAGTCTTTGAGGCACTGGCGCCATTATCTCCTCCCCGAAGGAGTTCGTACTCTCTTCGACCATAGTGCCACGAGACATCTACGGGGATCGGAGGAAGGTCAGCGACCGGCACTCACGGTGGATCGAGTACTTACAGGACTACACGTTCGTCATCCGGCACAAGAAAGGGAAGGACAACGCCGTCGCCGACGCACTGAGCCGCCGGCCGCATGTCCTACATATGATGCAGGTTCGTGTATTAGGGTTCGAGCAGATGGTAGATGCTTATGCTGACTGTCCCGACTTCGGGAAACTTTACAGTCTACTCAGTGGTGGCCCGAGCCCGGAGTGCAGAGATTTCTGTATTTCGGAGGGATATCTCTTCCGAGGGAAGAGACTTTGCGTTCCCCGTACGTCGATCCGGGATTTCCTTATTTGGGAGACGCATGCAGGAGGTCTTAGTGGGCACCATGGTGTCAACAAGACTATACAGGCGCTCGAGTACCAGTTCTTTTGGCCGTCTCTGAAGAGAGACGTAGGTAGGATTGTTTCCCGTTGTTTGACTTGCTCTAGGGCAAAGATGACCAAGCAGAACGCTGGTCTCTATTTGCCCCTACCGGTACCGGCCCGCCCATGGGACGACGTCAGTCTCGACTTCGTCCTCGGGTTACCTAGGACGTCGCGTCGACACGACTCCGTTATGGTTGTCGTCGACAGGTTCTCGAAGATGGCTCACTTTGTGCCATGTTCGAAGACCGCCGACGCCTCACGAGTAGCGACCTTGTTCTTTGACGAGATCGTGAAGCTTCACGGCCTACCCCGCTCTTTAGTTTCCGATAGGGATGTTAGGTTTACGAGCTACTTTTGGAAGACCCTGTGGATCTTATTGGGCACGAAGCTCAAGTTCTCCTCAGCGTATCACCCACAGACGGACGGTCAGACGGAGGTAGTTAACCGTAGTTTAGGTAGTTTACTTCGTTCCATCATAGGAGATAATATTAGGACATGGGATCGGGTTCTCCCGAGAGCGGAGTTTGCTTATAACTCCTCGGTGAGCCGCACTACGGCCGCACTCCTTTTTGAGATCGTCTACGACCGGATACCACGTAGGCCCCTAGACCTCGCACCCGTAGATCCGCATACTAGGACTTCAGCCGAGGGCATTTCATTTGCACGAGTACATGAGCGACATGCATCACGACATTCATTCTCGCATTGTTTCCCAAAAGCGAGAAGTACAAAGCTAACGCTGATGTAGGTCGTCGATCCGTGAGTTTTTCCGAGGGTGAGCTTGTTATGGTTAGATTGCGGCTGAGAGGAATCTCCCGGGGTCGCTGCGAAGCTTCATGCTCGTGATGCTTGGGGCCCTTTCCTATTGTCCGGGTGATCAACGAGAACGCTTACGTAGTGGGTATCCCATCTGATTGGGGCATGAGTTCCACCTTCAACGTTTGTGATCTCGTCAGATACCTACCCATGTCGGACCCTATTAGGGATTTAGAGCCTCACACACTCCCGGGCCGGATGAGTGATGTGATTGAGCGACCTTCTCCTTCCCCACCAGTTTCTTCCCCACCGAGGCATGAGCGAGTAGAGTCGAGTGCGAGGGAGGTGATTCACGCTGCCGAGGGGAAGAGTGGGCCGCAAGTTCCTTGTCCGCTGGCGGGACAGACCAGCGGCCAGAAGATGCATGGATCTCGAGAGGAAGACATGCAGCGACTACGCCCGGAGCTTATCGAGCCCTTGGACGAGATACTCGGCTCTAACTCGTCGGAGTCGAGTTCTTCCCACCCGGGGAGGATGATGGAGGACCATGCCCACGATCAGGCGACAGCACGTGCCGAGCCGGACGGCGCGCGAGTACTACCGCGCCGGAGCACCCGAGCCGATGCCCGAGACCCCGGCTTCAAGTACACCGCGTGATGCAATCCTCCCGGCGAGTTTTCCCACTTCTTGCTTTATTTGTTGCGTGAGACTATTTGTGTGTGTGTGGGAGGGGTTTTCCCGTGTTTTGGGCCCTCCCTAGTACTCATGGACCGTTTCTAGGCCCTTTGGAGGGGTTTTAGCCTATTTTTGGGCCAAAACCCCTACGTATTACGGGATTGCCCTTAGGGCAACCCGTCTCTTTCTCTCTCCTATATAAGGAAGGGAGGAAGGAGTATCGCGCAGATGTTTTTGAATGAAGGAATGCCAATTTTGATGTGACCTCTACATGCAACCATGAGAGAGGCCATGGAAATCCCGATCTAGGATTTCCGTGGAAGAGAGAGAGGGGAGAGGAGACGCTCCCTGGTCGCAGCCGTCCTGCAGCGCCGTCGCCGCCGTCCTGCAGCGCCGCCGCCGCCGTTCCCACCGCCCAAGCACGCCGTACGCCCGACGCCCATCGGCAAGCCTCCCAGCGCCGCCGCCGGCCTGGACTCGACGCTGCTCGCCAATCCGCCCACCGTCGCGCCGCCCTTCCGTGCCGCCGACTGGTCGGCGCCATCCCCAGCGCCGTCACCCTGGGCGCCGCTGCCTGATCCGCCGTCGCACCCCGTGGTCACGCCGGATCAGCCAGGTACGAACACGACCACGCCGAGACGCGCAGGTCGCCGATCCGCCTACCATCGCGCCGCCCTTCGGAGCTGCCGATTGGTCGACGCCACCCCAGCGCCGCCTCCCCTGGACGCCACTGCCAGGTCCGCCGCCGCGCCCTCTTGGTCACGACGGACCCGCCGGGCGCGAACGCTGCCACGCCGAGACGCGCAGGTCGCCTCCGCCTGGTGCCTAACACCGGTTGCTCGACGAACCAGTCCATCGCCGACGACCGGACGATCACCGCCGCCACTGCTCCTACGTGCCGCCGGAGCCGGAACAGTCTCTGCCGCCGCCCATCGAGCCACCGCTAGCATACTCCTGCCTTTGATTTCAGGTTCTTTCGGCGCCGACGAGCCATCGTCGACCGGACCTCAACGTCGCTCGCCACCGCCAGTCCGATCGCTTGCGATCACCGTGTTCTTAGCGTCGATTTGCAGCTCTGTCACTTCGGCCCTGCTACTCGGGCCGCCCGACGCCTCTGCTGATCGAGGGATCCCACCACTAGGATTCTCCTCGCCCTCTAGATAGTATCGTGATATCCTCATGTGCCTTTCTCACGGCGGACTGCCTTTCCTACTTGCAGGTTGGTGCTGCCCGCGTGCTGACGGCTCGTTTTTGTGCGTCGTTAAAACACAAATACGATGGTCAAAAAAAATTTATAAAACCGAACTCACAAAGACAAGATAGAATAATCAAGTACTGGGTAAGTATCGGGTCGATCCACAGAGAGCAGGGTTGACTTTAATTGCAGAGTTGACTTGGTCAAACTTAGGTTTAAAACAAGTTTTAAATAAGAGAAAATAATATTTAAGATATGTAAATGATATAAATAAGGTAAATAAGAAGTTTTAAGAATTGAAATCTCGGATTTGACAGAGAAAAGTCAAAAGTCAAAGTCAAAGCCTTGACTTTGACCAGCAGTAGGTGTTCTGCAAAATCAGAGAATCAAACCGAGTCAGAAGATTACGAAAATTATATATTTGGAAACTAGAAAGAAAATGGAATTTATTGATATAAGTTTTGTAATTTTTGGATAAGAAATGGATTTATTATGAATTATTGAAAAATCAATGATCGAGAATCCCCGAAATGAACACCTCGAGAGGAAATCTTCAAATTGAATGCCCAAATGAAATCCAAATCTTTCAATTTATATGTCAATAGAAAGCTAAGAACCAGAGGAATCCAACAAGACCGAAGTTATCAAATTCTGATTTGTCAATAAAAAGTAATTGATCCCGAAAGTCAACGTTTGACTTCTGATGAAAGATGAACAGTCCTTGGTCAAATGAACTCGGAATCTGATGAAATTGCTATCCACGGAAAGCTGATGAGAAGAGGAATCGAATGAAACCAAAATCAAGTGATTTGGAATTATAATCATACAGATATCCTATTTTCAAAATCAGCGACTTTTCGGATCGAAATTTGGGGAAAATGAAGAACACTATGAACTAATTTGCAAAATTAAACTTCTAAATCTAATAAAAACTCAAATTACCTCTTGATAATCGATCGAATCTCACTACTAACCCGATTGCCACGAGAATTAAGCTCCAATTTGCGCGAATTGGAGTGAATTTGCTCGGATCCTTTCTCACGGACTTTCGGAATTCAAGGGGAAAATTCGATGAAGTCAAGGAGGAATTCGTGATCAATCCCGCTCCAATCCCTTCGGAATCGAGTCTAAACGCGGGGGGATCACGATGAACTAGAGATCTTCCTCGAAACTCGCTTAATTTCTTCACGAGTCGATCAAAAGTTGAAGAACAAAGAAGGGTATACATGAGTTTTTAAAGAGAAAATTAGGCCCGGAATCGTGGCCATTGGAAGCGGTCGTGGGTGTCGGTTGAAGGCGACGTGGGAGCGGATCTTTGGGCGTAGCATCGTGGCTTCAATTCCGCGATAAATCCGCGCGATTGACCACGATTTCCGCCCGATCGGGCTTTGATCGGGCGTCGATCGTACTCCTAAAGCTCCATTGATCAGCGTCAGCTCGAGCGGGATCAATTCCGCGGCATAATGTGTGCGATCGCGGCTCGATCGCGCCGCGATCACGGCTCGATCGCGCCGCGATCGCAGCTCGATCGCGAGGTTCTTCCTCGTCATTTCCGCACCGCCCGATGGTGATCCGCCGGTCGTGCTTGCGAATAATCGCGGCCGTCAGATGCATCTCAAGGCTTTGATTTGATGACGACCCACCGCTTCTCGGGATGCCACGTGGCGTTCTGAGAGCCTTCCGATCAACGTCACTTAAGTGAGTAATTGCGCACGTGGTTGATTGATGATCGCGTGGACTCGGGTCCACGCGATCGTAGCCGTCCGTGAGAAGATCGGACGCTCGCCGCGCATCCACGTCACTGCGAGAGTAAAACCGTGTGGGAACATAGTCCCACACGGAGAAAATAGGAGATTTTGGCGCGGTTAAATAGGGGAGAAGACTCACCTATTAACTATCATAACATATCCTCTCTACTCCGCGACACGTGGCGCCCCGCACGGGCGCCCACGTGGCCTCCCTGCCACTTGGCGCGCCTCCTGCGCGCGGGCCACACGCGTCTTGCCACGTGGCCTCAGCGCCACGCCGTAACGGCGCGGTGGACCCGCGCGCCACGTGGGCTCGCTCGCCACGTCAGCCCCGCCTGGGCCTGTCGCCACGTCAGCCGGCGCGTGCCACGTCAGCTCCGCAGGTACGTTTTTCCCTTTTTCGCGATTTTTCTAACTAAAAACTTAAATAATTCAATTAAAAAATCAAATGAAAATAGGAAAAATCAGATAAAACTTTAGAAATTCATATTTTTCAAACTACAACTCCTTTTTAATCCAAATTTTCTCCATTGGATCACAATTTCTTTTCTTTTTAATATCATGTCATTTAAAATATATTTAGAGAGAAGAAATCAAGATGACTTATAATTTACTCAAATCATTTTTTTCATTAAACATTCCAAATCATAAATTCATCCTAAAATCATCCTTCTAAACATTTACTGAAGTCAACATGCATCTATAACAGAGATTAACTTCTATTACTTTAAACCAAAGATTAATCATCGATTAACATGAAATTATCCCTAATTTATGCATAAATATCAACTTTAGTGAAATGACATGCCAATGGAGAAAATTCCTAAAAAGTATGATAACATGCATCATATTCACATAAAATAAGCACGAATATGAGTTAATTAGGGTAAGAATTCAGGTTATAAATGCATGTTATCACGTGCGAGGGTGCTTCGGGCCACTGCGATCTCCGGATCACGACGCCGCCCTCGATCAAGTATTATCACCTTCCCCAGTGCTGACGGCGCTCGCTCCACCGCCGGGGACTAGCTTTTTAGGTACCTCTCGTTTGCCCGGGTTGGGTTGGGTTTGTTCTTTGGTTTCGTTCGAGCTTTCACAGTCGTCGTACGGGTGCGGATCACTCCGGTCGTGGAATCCCACCGTAGTCGTTAGTAGTCGATCTAACGGAACGTGGGGAGGTCGATCCATCGAGCAGCGCTTGGAGGGCTCTCCGGACGTCACCCTAGGTGAGCTGCCGCTCCTGTGCTTCTCGTTATTTCGAAAATTCGCATCATCATCATCATATCTCACGCATCCTAGTCGTAGCTAGCCCGGATCCTTGTGTTGTAACACGAGCCGTCGGTCCTGGCATCGATCGTGTTACATCAAGCAGTGGTATAGTATTTACC
>CM044104.1:3607837-3678157 GCA_024174645.1 Lemna minuta | reverse complement strand
ATAATAAACAAATTTTATTTCAATAAATATATATGGGAGATGGTAGGGTCATTAGCTTGCAGATCACATAATATCTACCATTATATTCGTATAGAAGGGAAAAAGACATGACAAAAAAATGATGGTGTAGCTCAAAGATCTTGTGCTAGCCTTGTGTTTCACTCATATATTATAGTTCTTTTTGAAATAGTGAAGGGATAGACAAGTATGAAGGGACCACCATAGTACAAGATATAGCTTGAGCCCACTTAGCTCGTTCTCCAAAATTCCCAAACATGTATCCAAAAGATGATTGTTCCATCATAATGCTTAGAAAGAGGAAATATACTCTAACCACTTTGACCACGCCCACCATCATTGTCTAGAAATCTCCCCCCTTGCATCTTTCTCCTCTTCCCCTTCTACCCTGAAGACCATGATAGTGAGCTCCACCAAAAGTACAAGGGGGAGGCCTTGAATCTTTAAAGACCTAGATTATCTTATAAAAAGTTTCCAAAAAAGAATTTACCACATTAGCACCAAGTCATCAGAAACAAGTAGTTATAACATCTTTGATTCATTCAATATAGACAAAAATATGCCAGCATGGTCTTGAACAAAAATATCACCCAGATTGGGTGGAATAGTTTTATGTGGATATTGAATATGTGGACATGATCTTCTAATTGGCTTACAAGTGTTATGTTTTCTCTCATGGTATGACCAAATAGATGGAATGAGACTTTTGGGCATACCCTATAGGATGTGTAAATCACTCAAGCCCCACATGTAGGGTTGTTCATCATCCTTTATTGAGTGACTTATTAGTGAGATATGATAGATTTTCCTCCATCTAAAGAAAACTTTTGAAATTTTTTGCCCAAGACAGATAATTTGTTTTGTCGAAGATCTTTGTCCAAGAAAGGATTTGTCATCTTCAAGTATTGGTATAAAAACAAGGAGAGATGCCATACAATGATGAAAATGATGTGGGAGGAGACAAATTCTGATGAAACCCTAGATTGATGGAGTTTGGTTGAAATTCCACATGCAATATATTTTGAAAGATGTGTCATAAGAAATAATCAAGGCGACTTATCCTGGAAAAAGTATTTGATGCCCAAAGAATGTTGCAAGTGCTTGCTTTTGAGTGGTTCTACATACTTATCATCTCTATACCTGCATGTTGACACTACCGCACTAATGTCTTGAGGGCAGAGTGTGCTTGCAATGGAGTAGTGCATTGAGTCAGACATGCCATCAAGGGTGCACCAAAGAGTGAAGGCACCACGTGGAGAGAGAGAAATGTAAAAGGAGAAGAGAGTTGAAGAAATGTCAAGGGGGAATGGAATGTTGGTGGTACTAATAATGCCAAGGAGACTATGACAATGACACAACATCTATGAAACAATGGCGAGTGAAGATGGAGGCAATATGGTTCATAAGGTTGCCCTTGAACCATATGCCTTTAACACACGACAAATAGTGAAATTAGAGAGAATGTTGAGAGGAAAATCCTACCCTACTATCTATAAGAGCTGGTATAGAAGTTGCATTAGGATGAAGAGTGACAAGAAGGCAAATAAGTATATTCATGAATCAAAGATATAGTGAATTTGGAGATATCTCTACCAGATCATTTTTTGACAGTGAGCCTCTCATAACACTGATTAGTGCATGAAATATGAATATCCTTTAATTCAACCAAAATAATCAAAATGAAATGAATGATTTTTTCTGTGAATTAAAGGATATTTGTATTCAAGCTCTAATCAACATTACTAGAGGTGCAATAATCAGCAGATTGGTGCTTCATTTGTCTGCATTGAATCATTGATTCTTGATGCTAATAAAGAATCAAAATTATTGAATCTCATTCTTGGATATAAATTTAAATTCATTACATATAAGTTATCAGTAAACTTTAAAGATTACTTCAGTTTAAAGATTAGTTCAAAAAACCCATCATCACGAGGCAATTCATATTTTATCTACTTTTTTTTTTAACATTTTGTATTAGATAAAATCAGTTGTTCATAATGTAGTGATATCTTATATTATTTGTTCTTATTGGAATTCTCATCGTTCATTTTCTTCTCCTTCTAATCTTAACAAATGAAATAGCGTACGGAAATATTGAACATCCCTCATTCTCTTACAATTCCCACGCCCTCAAGCCAAGCTTTTACTTACCTTTGACTCTGTATTTGTTCAGGATTAGGGTGCCGGTGGATGACTTCATTTCAGAATTGAAAACGATTTTGTGATCAAAACCAGACCTAGATCGACATTCCCATTCCAAAATCTGCTTTGAAAAGGGTAATTTTCTATGCCCGGCATAGCTCATTATAAATGTCATCAGTGAATCAAGAACAGCGAGATTTCTCCTTCTCCCTCGAGAGAAGATCATAGAAAAAATTGTCTTGCCACCAGATCAGTGTCTGTGATCTTCCGCCCAGACATTTGCGCTGTTTAAATGGCGTACAGTCCACCAAAAGGGAGTGCAGTGGATGCACTCTCTCTCTCTTGCCTTAGCTCACCTTTGGGCGGCAGCAACGCGAGGAAAAAGGAGAGAGACGGAGGAAACTTCAACTTTTGTTGTGAACAGGAGGTCAGAAGTCCAAAGCCGTAACTCTCTAGTGTAGGCATCAGATTCCAACGAGGCTGCTCCATGGAACCTCTTTCTTGGCAAGCCAACACAGTTGTTCACTTTAACTATATCACAGAAGACACAGAGATCCCCACTTCTATAAAACAAGAGCGATCCACTTCCCTTCTCTCTCTTCATCGTTTCGAGAAGGAATGGCGCTGCTCTTGCAGATGTGGTCACTACTCGGTCTGCTAACGGTACTGCAGAACGTTCTACCAGCGCAACTACTACGGTTGCTCAACTCTCTATGGGAGCCCCTGCAGGAGAAACTCACTCCCTTCGCATACTTCGACGTGCCGGAGTTCGAGGGATCCGGGGCCGTAGAGCCCAACGAGCTCGACGCCATCGCTGCTCGACGGCGGAAAGCCCACCACCAGGCTGATTCTCCCCAAACCTAGGAACTCCCCTCAGCTTTCTCTCGCAGTCGCACCGAACCATACCGTGGAGGATCGCTTCCGAGGGCAGCGCTTGGTCTGGGCCCACAACATGGAGACCGTTCAAGACTCGCTCGAGGAGAGAAGATCTTTCTCTCTCAGAACTCCAAAAAGCTTCTTCAAGAAAGGGTTCTCCTGGCTTACCTTTCTCGCGTTTCCCGTAGCGCTACGGACTTTGAGCATATGTCCAGAGACCAGCGGCTTCATACGAACTTGTCCTCGGGTGGGGGATCATGGGCATCGGCGCCGTTACGGCATCCGGCGAATTTCGAGACTCTGGCGCTGGAGGCGGAATTAAAATCGCGGGTAGTTGAAGATCTCACTTCTTTCGCTGCGGGAAAGGAATTTTATAACAGGGTCGGAAGGCGTGGAAGAGGGGGTATCTCCTTTACGGACCTCCCGGATGCGGTAAGTCTAGTTTAGTCGCCGCAATAGCTAATTATCTCCGGTACGACGTGTTTTATTTAGAGCTCACTAGAGTGGCCGACAACTCCGAGCTTCGCTCGCTACTGCACCAGACGACCAACCGCTCCGTGATCGTCATCGAGGATATCGATTGCTCCCTGAATCTCACCGCAGATCGGGAAAGGAAAGTAGGGAGGAAAAGTAATCAGCGCGAACCTGAAGATGACGGAGAACGGGTCGGCCGGCGGGTGACGCTATCCGGCCAGTTAAACTTCTCGGACGGTCTTTGGTCTTCCTGCGGCGATGAACGGATCATCGTTTTTACGACGAATTACAAGAAGGGATCGATCCGGTGCTGCTGAGATCAGGGAGGATGGATACGCACGTAAGGCTGGGAACTTGCGGAGTTCGCGCGTTCAAAGATCTGGTGAGAGGTACTTGGAAGTGGAGGATCACGTCCTGATTGAAGTCGCGGAGAGCTGCATCAGAGCTGGCGGAGGGATGACGCCGGCGGAGATCGGAGAAGTGCTCCTGCGTTATCGGGGTAAAGTCGACGCGGCGATCTCGGAGGCGGTCGCAGAGATGCAGGCGCGAGCTCGGAGCAGCTGTGGGAACGGTATGAAGAGAAACATCGACGAAAATTGGAGGAAGAGGAGAAGGGAATAAGCGACTCTCCTCAGGGAGGAAGCCGGGGAATCGTTACATGGAATTTGAAATCAGGATTTGGCGGGAAAAAAAGGGAGGGGACAGTCGTGGGCCCACCCCAACTGGGACAAAAGGCCCAAGTTCTTGATGAGGCTTCGGAGTTTGACGAAGTGCGACGCGTGCCGCTTGAGACTTACTTGATTGGATTAGATTTCAGTTTTTGTAATTAACCATAGATGTCTTTCGATTCAAAGTATTTAACCTTCTATCCTAGACATTCGTGTTGATACCCTCAAGGTCACGTATCATTATTGATTATTTTATTAATACTTCGATAAAAGAAGAAAAGCTGAAATTTCCGATAGCGGTACGTTGGCCCGCGGTATCTATTTTCATTATCCGACTCCAGTAGAGACAGCGGCCGCGGCGGAACCACCGAGATACCTTTATTTTTCAGAAAGCGCGGCAGCGATCTTGGCAGCCTCTAGATCAGCAGCCTCCTTGAGAAAACTCTTACCGTCTCCGTCATCAACAGCGATCTGGATAGGACTAGATCCAAGGCCATCAGCAATTGCTAGCAAAATCTTCCGGAGTTCGGCGCGGAACTCTTCCCGATCCACAGTTCCGTTGTTGTCGCAATCAAACTGCTCGAAGATAGAATCGTAGAGCGTCGCAATCTGTTCCGGCGGCGTGACGACGTCCACTCCAAAATGCGTCTCGAATAGGCGGAAAGTCTCCAGGGCCTTGCGAAGCTCGGCGCGGGACAGGACGCCGTCGCCGTTGAGATCCAGCGCCGCGAACCTAGCGTCCGCGCTCTTACCGAAGGCCTCCTCGTCCTCCACAAAGCTCCTCACCGTCATTCCGTCCAACAACACCACCGACATCTTTCTCTCTCTCTCTGGGAGGACTCTTGTCTGCGGAAACTATGAGAGGACTCTTGTTTATATAGTGGAATATGCGGATTTGGAGCTTATCCGTTGGACGAGATATTTTTGAAGACCGGTCAAACCCCCCGTCGAGACAAAGCACGGCAATAATGGCAAATCACAAGGTTAAAAAGAGGTAGTACTCAGAGATTATTTCACCGTAGTTTATTTCATTGACGCGAGGAAGGAAAGCCCGACGCCGTTGGATGAAGAGAAGAGGCTGTATTCCACCTCGGCCTGAGCCGTCGACCGGTCCGCGTCGGCCGGCCTCTCAGGCGGGACCGCGGCCGGACCGCCGAAATGGAAGAGAGAGAATGACGAGGACTTGGGCGGCGGATCGCTGGCTGTAGGGGGGTTTAGCACGTGCGGCGGCGGTGGAAGCGGAGAGTAGAACTCTGAAGCCGGATTCGCTACCAGCCCATACCCGAAGTGGTGCGGCGGGAAAATGAACTGATGAGTCTGCGGCAGGGGAACCATTGTACCGGGGAAACCCATGGGCGCTAGTGGGTAGACCGGGTATCGCACGTGTGGCGCGTAGGCTCCATTAATCGGATAGCTAATCGGTTTCGGATCCTCTTCGGGTTTTGACACCGGGTCTTCCGATGACGTGGTGCTGCTGTCGCCGCCTTCGCTGAAGAGGAAGAGCAGTTGTCTGAGCTGGAGGTCGTTAACGGGTCTGAGCTTGTCTCGTTTTGGCTCGCCTATGTCGACTGAACCAACTGTTTGACCTGGCCCGCTGACCGGTCGGGATTTGACCGTTGGCTCCCATACCTGCTTGACTTGGGGAGTCTTGCCTCTACGGGTAATGCAGTCGAAAGTGGCGTTGCCGTATCTTGCTTGCCGATGGGAATCAGACGGTTCCGATTTGATCAGAGTCCTGAAATATCGCGGTTTGATTTGACGGTGCAGGCGCAAGAGTGATAGTCGCATCTGTCGTGGACGATTCTGGCATTGAATTTTGATCCGCTGATTTCTCTCTCATTTGACTTCTGTCCGTTGACCTGAAACTGTCGATGCTTTCCGCTCATGTATCTGGAGGAAGCCAACGGTAGTCCAATCGATGATTTCTCTCCGGGTGAAGTCTTGAATCTCAATTTCCGTGCAGTTGAAGACTTTGACTGGTCAACTCTGAAGGACTCAACGTCTTCTTTGGGAGATTCCTCTGGAGCATAAGGGCAGGACATGATCATATCTTCCCCTTGGTCTCCAACTGAATCCTCAGAGTCAACGGTATCCACTGTCTCCTCTACGCTCCCACATGACTCCGTCAACATCGTTGACACCGGGGCTGTCATTGACTTCAACCCAGAGATCTTAGTTTCTCTCTCCATCTCTTTCACTTTCAATCTTTCTTTCCTCCTTAGCTTTTTCTCTCTCTCTTTCGCCCTTCTTCTCTCCCTGCGCTCTGCTTCCTCGCGTTTCTCCCTCTCCTCTTCTTCAAGAAGCTTGATCTGTATCATACCCAGATCGAAAAAAGAAGGGATTTTAAAGGTGGAGAGAGATAATCACAGAGTCCAGAGAGAGAAAATTCAGAACCACTCACCTGCTTCTCCAAAGTGACAATTTCCTTGCAGGCAACATGCAGCCGCTCTTCCAACAACTTAAGTGCAAGGCAGACGAACGTGCTGTGAGCATTCTGACGAGCAGTGCCTTCCCTGAAAGCTTTCTCTACCTACAAGAGATTAACCAAAATAAAAAATCGAGTAAATATAGTTTTCAATGATTTAAAACAAAATAAGAAATACACGCCTGTTCTTTGAAGATGACAGTGGCAGCATCAAGAAGAAATTCACGAGCAAGTTCTGGGCTCTTCGCATGCTTCTGAGGGCGAGAGCTATCTCCATCCAGATCACTTCCATCCTTATCAATTGAGTCATCATCCTAGATCGCAGAACCCATTATGTTGGAAATTAGGTAATTTAAATAAAAAGTACAAGTAATACCTCTTCTTCCTCCACTTCTTCGGCATGTTCAAAGAATTTTTGGATGCTTTCCCCTTTAGTGATGGTGACGAAACCATCTCCAACAACAAGTCTGCGGTGGACACATGTCTGGCCCTTAAGCCCGTGGGCCTTAACTGTGGCTTCAGTGCAGCGGCCATCTAGTCTCCAAGCCCTCAGGGTTATGAAACAGGCATTTATCTCGCTTAGGTCAAGACCATTAACCTCGACGTTTGCATTCATGCCCACGTCTTCAAAATCTAAGATGTCTGACTTGCCCTCGGCCGTTCCTATGGCCCACTCAAAGTGATGGTATATTCCATGGGTTTCTTTGAAGGACTCATGCCAGTCTACGTGGACACTGTCCTCAGTTACCTGAAATTAAGTAAATTTTAATGGGTTACTACTGAAAAGATTTCATTACAACCAAAATTTTTGGGGGTTCTCAGAGGATGTGGCTGGCCACCTCGTACTGGAAGGATGTGTCAGCGACGCAGAACCAAGAGGTGCAGCGGGGCTCCTTTCTCATTCGCTTCAGTTCCTTCAGCTCCTTGAACTCTCGGATGACGTTTCTCCGGCAGTCTCGGCAAAATCTCTTGCTGTCAAACCTGTAGTTCAAAGTTTATGAAAAGTGCTTGATTTAAATTGTGCTTTTAAATCATGGAATATTTAAAGAAAGAAATTTAGGCTTATGTGGGAAGAGACAGAAAATTAGTATTCAATTTCACTGGAAATCACAAGGGCAAAAACCTAAGTAGATGGCTTAGAAGACCAATAAATCTATGACACAAACAAGAAGAGAAATAAACTCAGCATTTTAGTTTAATTCAGTATCACAAAGAAAGAAGCCAAGTACATGCCTTAAGAGCTAGAACTACGAATAAACTGGGGGAGAAGAAAACTTAGCATATGCCTATGAAGAGAAATAACTGAGGAGAGAAAACCAAATGTGCCTAGGAACAATAACTAAGTATAAGCTGCAGGACAGAGAAACGAAGTGTAAGCAGGATGAGAGAGAAACCAAGTACTTCATTTGCATTGGATGTCTCAAAGCAAGAAAGTGATGTAGATAGCTTTCATGACCAATAAGTCTAAGAAAGCAGATGCTGAAAGGGAGAGAGAAACTAAGTATTTCTGTTTCATTGCTATCACAAAGCAAGAAAGCACGTAACTGTCAACATCAACAAAGCTGACAGACAGTAAATAAGCAGAAAGAAGGAACTATGTATTTGAGTTTTCTAGGGTATGTGATAGAGTCCTTTTAGCACTAAGTTCTCCAAGTAGGCACAGAACCGCCAGTCAACTGCAGGAGAAAGATGTTGAATGGAAGGAAACTTTAGCGGAAGAAGCAATCAAAGGAAGATAGTTGTTAAGTCCAGGGCCACCCAAGAGTAGGAAGCTGAGTATTGAATCCCCAGCAGTTACAGAAACCCTCACCACCAACTTGAACCTATTCAGGGGGGGGTTGAAGATGAGGAAAGCAGCAAAGAAGAACCTGCCTCCTACCCGCCAACTCTCATCTTTCTCTCTCCCACTAATTTTCTTTCACCTTTCTCTCTCTCTCCAATCTCCTTCCCTATATCTCTATCCCTTCAATCTATATCTGATCTCAGCCCAATCCCCTCTATTCATTCTTTGATCTCTCCTTTGCTCTCTCCTCAATCTCTTCTCTATTCCTCCCGCGATTTCTCATCTTTCTCTTCCTCAATCTCTCTATCTTGATCACTCCTCGATCTCTGATCCTCTCTCATTTTCTCAAATCACTCACCCATTCTCAACTCATTTTCCTCTTGTTTCATCATTTCCAGTTCTACTTAAGTTGTAAAGCCTCCAAGTGCACTTGCACAGGGAATTCAGTTGGCTTTATTTGTCCGACAGAACCAAATAGGGCATTTCTATATTAACCATAGAGTTACTAAGGAATTTGAATTTTTAATGATAAAAATGCTATAATCAATAATATTCACAGTCTCTTATCCTGATAAAAAAAGGTAAATCTGTGGTAGGGAGACACTAAGAATTTCTGTCACTTCAGATATACCAAAGCAAGAAAGTGATAATATAACCATCAAGAACAATAAAGCTAACAAAATAAACATAAGCTTGAGCAGAAAGAAACTAGATGGTCCAGTTTCATTGTATATCGCATATATGACCAATAAATCTAACAAACAAAGAATACACAGAAAAAGATACAAAACTTAGTATTTCAGTTACATTGAATATCACAAAACAAGAAGCATATGGCTTATGATATCAATAAATATAAGGAACAAAGTATAATCAGTTTAGTTGAATATAAGAAATTATATCGCTTCAATGATAAATGTACGTAACATTGTGGGTATAAGGCAGGAGGAGAAAGTATTTCTGTATCTTTGGGTACCACATAGCCGGACACTAAAAATATAGCCTTGAGACAAATAAGTGTAACAAACTAAGGAGGAAGATATTTCAGTGTTACTACAAGTAATAAAGCATGCCTTGAAGAACAAAGCCTTCAAAACTTAAAGATTTAACGAACTAGGCATAAATTGGAAGAGAGAAACTATGTATTTAAGTTTCAATGGATATGAAAAAAATTAAGAAATAACTGTATAAGGCATACAAGACCACTAAATGTTACGACCACAGTATAATTTGAATGAAAAGGTAAACCAATCATATGGCTTACAAGAACAGTATGTCAAAACAAACTTACAAAAGTCAGAAGAAAGGAAACTAAGCATTTCCCTTTCATCACAACACCATAGACATATGACTTACAAGATGGAAAATCTAAGGAACTAAGAATGAGCCGCAAAACACATGAATCATGCACTTCAGTTTCTTCAGATATCACAAATCTAGGAGTATATGGCTTAAAAGACAAATAAACCTGAGAGACTGCGAAGCTTGCAGTAAGAGAAGACACTATGTAAGTCAATTTCATTGGGTATAACAAACAAAGAAGTGTAGGCCCCAAAAGACCAATAAACCTGACAAAATAAGTATATCTCAGGAAGATAAAAAAAAATTAAGTACTTCCATTTCATTGAATAACAGAAAGAAAGAAATTTATTAATCCAAAAAACTGTCTACAGCAGGAAGACAAGGAAACGAACCTGTACATCAACCTCTCAATGAAATCCTCCTCTTTCATGCGTAAGAGAGAAAAACGAGTATCATCCCCTAGAGCAGACCAAAAATCGATCAATGTGTCGCAAGACAGCCTAGCAGTATGCAAAAGCACATGTTTCCTCAGTGCCATGACCTCTTCCGTAAATAGCAATGCCCTGGCTAATCCACCCACGACCTCCTCCTCCACATGCATCAGGATATAGTAGTTCACGTTCTCTCTCTCTAGCCCAGTGCACTATCAAATACCTGATAGGATGGATAAACTAAAAATATAAATACTGAAAAGGGAGGGAAAAAATGAAAAACTCCAACATACATTTTTGCAATGGTCGGAGGGATTTTTCCATGAATAAAAGCTATCCATTAGCGTCAGCATCCCATCTCTAGTACCAACCAATCCTCCCCATGGATGGGCAGATGGGGTCCTGAAGATCATCAGGGTTCCTCACTGCAGGACCCATTCTCTACTGTCTTTTCTGTTTGAAGCTTTAATGCTTCCACCTTCTAGAAGAAACGATTTCCCATACATAACCAGTTGGGAGAAACCCTCTAGAAGCAGCCCATTGCATCTAGAACAGTAAAGATTCTTCCGGGACTTGCTCAAACAATGTTTGCTTGTCAATTCTCAGGAGATCCCTCCGGGATTGAGGTGGCAAATCATCCCAAAACTAATCAAAGCATCAGAATTAGAAATTAGACACTTTTTGTAGAAGCGAATTATCCACAATGAGTAGAAAGTTTTTTTGGGCAGGTAGTTATTTGTACGAAGATAATGTGAAATTTAGACTCTCATAAGCACCCGAGCAAGCAGGTGTGGACGAAGCGGAAGGAATAAAGATTCCTTTTCTCTTTTGATATCTCTGAAATGAGTGAATAAGGATATAAATGCGTTCGATGCAAACTAAAAATACGCGAGCAATGAACACCAATTCGTCGCAAAATAAATAGTAATGCCTGCCTCGACGTATTCATAAATGAGAAGATAAACTGCCACTAAACTAATGTTAGATAATTGTTGGCTTGAAGTTCAACCTCAAATTTACCGAGGTATCATCTTTATCCGAACGACACCTTCGATCCGAGATGAAAAGAAATCCTAAAAAGCTATATGCGACTTAAGAATTCAGTTTAGACCCGCATGTGTTGGAGAACGAGGAAAAATATAAAAGACATGATGGATTTACAAATATAAGGAATCCGCCGATACCTTTTGCAGTAGATCGAAACTGATTTCATCGCGATGTTTGGACCAGATTCCGTTCGACGACGTTGGTCCAATAGCCGCCGTGGATGGCAAACACAAGGCCGCCGCCGCATTGCCTAATTGAGGCTTTTTGCGCTACAATCCCCGGCATGATTTCCTCTCCCATTCCTCTCAGATCGGCCCCGCCTCTCGCAGTCCATCACCGCCGATCGATCCAGAAGGAAGGTCCGGATCGCCAGCGCACCGGAATCATTTCGCCGTCACCAGATCGGATTCTCAAATCTTCAAAAGAGGCTAAAGAATCCCCGGACTATGGATCGGAGCAGAACTGAAGACGAGGCAAAGACAGCGGAGGATTCCCGATCGGCTTTCTGCTAAGAGAGAACGGCCGGATTTCTGTTTTCGATCCGATTTGGTTGGTATCCCCGACTCTGTGTAGAAGCAGAGAAAGAGAGAAAATGTCTAGTTGGGATGATATTTGAACCCTTTCAGGATGGCCACACGGTTAATACAGAGATAATAGCGCCTTGTGAATGGTTAATTACGTAATTTACGCCAAAGTGCAGCGGTAACAGATCGTCGGCGGTGACGGTACCGCCCACGCAGACGCTGCCGGCGTGCTGGTATCGTTGTTTCGTCGTGGGCCCCGCCAGATCCGCCCGTAACAGTTTTTGCGTTTTTGCCCCGCGGATAGCTGGTATGCTGCGGAAATGACCAGAAAATACATCTCATGAGCGGGAAATAACGTAGGCCGGAATTTTATTTTTCGCGGATTAAATTATCCCGCGAGTATTTAGACGGGCTGCAGTGCTGAGCCTGATTCGATTGAGACGCTCCATTTCCTGGACCCCAGGAAGCTTCTCGAGAAAATCTCCCGGGAAAGCTTGCGGGTCCACCGAACAAACGACGACGTGTTCCGGAGAGAGGGCGTCGGATGAATCTACGGGATATGGACGGCGAGGATCAGCCGGATGTTTGAACACGTGTCGACTGCGCGACAGTGTCGCCACTGTGATGCTAGAATTTCGTGCTTGTGAGTATCCAATGGTATTTTCGTTGTCATTCATCGTCGGCGGTGCCGCCGTTCGATTAAAGGAAAATGGATCCATCCGTTAGATCGGAATGTCCAATTTCTATGATTCAATTCATTCAGGAAAACGGATTTGAGTTTCAATAAACTGATTTATCAAGAAATTAATTCAAATAATTTATGAAGATATTGATCCATAAAGCTTGATGATTAAGGTTTTGATAAATTTTCAAAATCAAGATTCTCTAGATATTCCATACTTTAGTTTGTTACATGAAAATTCTTCTTCTTCTTCTTCTTCTTCATACAGCAACACCAATTTTTCTCCGTTCAAAGTCTATCCAAAGATATATATTATAAATTTTCCATCCCAAAAAAAAAAAAAGGTAGAAACCAAAGGAAAAGGTTTTAGAGAGAAAATCAGATATTTAGGGGAAGGAAATTATAAAAATTAATGAAATTATCCTGACATAAGCTTCTAAAAATTAAGTCCAATTCTAACCCATTATAGACTAGAGAAAAGCAGACCAAAGTCAATTTTAGTCACCAAGAAATTGACCTAATTAAACACTTGATCAAAGAGCTTTTCATACCGACATGTTCTTGTCAAAAATCTCAATCTCTTGGGCTCAATAGACATGAAAATGAGTCTAGAACATAGAGTAATCAATAATTTGTAGAACTTTTTATTTGTTAAAGCACGATGTTTAGAGATTTTCCAAGAACCAACCAACCAACCAAGGATAGATGAACCATATGAATAGAAAATAAGCTGGATTTTAATCTTGAATATGAGATTTCATAAGTGAAATATGTTTGCGCCAATTGTTCATGTGTTTGTGAAACAAGGAGGGCCCAACAATTACAACCGATTGATTTCTTTTGATAAAGATGGACAGTGGTAATGATGGTATGCGGCAATGTATGGAGAATGCAACCAATGTCATAAGTTCAAATAAGTTGTCCTTGATTAAATTGGTAATTTGATGTTTTGCATGAAAACATGTCACATAAAAAATAAGACAATGTGAGATAAGTTTTCTAGAATAGTATGTATATTAATGTGCTGCCTTGCAAGTGTCATGTGTATGTGAAACATCTAATGGGGTCTAATACTTGATAGGCTCTCAAAATTTTGATCAAAATATCAAACACTAAAGAATATATTGAATTGAATATTTAAAATATTGAGGCACCAAGAATCGATGATCCTATCGTTTAGTAAAGATTAGAATCTACGGTTACAAGGTTTATTGAAGGAGTTCTCAAAGTTATTTAAGTATCCAGCCTCTAATGTTATCCACACGATCGTCAAATGGTTGGATCCTCTCTTTAACACTCTTCATCAAGAAAGAAAGGGAAGCAAGGAGAGAGTTTCTATAATGCTTTCATGGGCACCTTGAGTTGTGGTTATTCTCCCCTTGTTTACACACATTGGGTATATAGATTTTTTTACAAAAACCTCACAAATATTTCTATATTCATCAACGTCTAGAAACCTTATGTGTGTAATCCTCTAGGTCTATATATCTTGCTAGTTAATAACTCTATAAACCTAATAACACCTTATTTGTTAACCTTATTAATTATCTATATTAACATATATATTAATTAACCAAGGACTGATTAAACTAAACTAATAGGTCGAGTTGTCAACTTGTTGGGTGCCAAGCTATATTACATGCTCTAGGAGATGTGAAGTGTATGAGAACTCTCGTATATAACCTTACCATTATGAATGGTAAAGCCCAATTGTATTGAGTAAGTAAAGAAGAGATTCCAAGCCTCTATTTATGGAGAAGAAAGAGAGAAAGATAGAAATATAACACATGTAGGACTAATATCCTTGAGCATGATAAAATATGAGCACTTCCCAAGAGGTCACCCATCCTAGCATTACATGCTAGGATTACATGCTCTAGGAGATGTGAAGTGTATGAGAACTCTCGTATAAAACCTTACCATTATGAATGGTAAAGCCCAATTGTATTGAGTGAGTAAAGAAGAGATTCCAAGCCTCTATTTATAGAGAAGAAAGAGAGAAAGATAGAAATATAACACATGTAGGACTAATATCCTTGAGCATGATAAAATATGAGCACTTCCTAAGAGGTCACCCATCCTAGCATTACATGCTAGGATTACATGCTCTAGGAGATGTGAAGTGTATGAGAACTCTCGTATAAAACCTTAACATTATGAATGGTAAAGCCCAATTGTATTGAGTGAGTAAAGAAGAGATTCCAAGCCTCTATTTATAGAGAAGAAAGAGAGAAATATAGAAATATAACACATGTAGGACTAATATCCTTGAGCATGATAAAATATGAGCACTTCCTAAGAGGTCACCCATCCTAGTATTACATGCTAGGATTACATGCTCTAGGAGATGTGAAGTGTATGAGAACTCTCGTATAAAACCTTACAATTATGAATGGTAAAGCCCAATTTTATTGAGCGAGTAAAGAAGAGATTCCAAGCCTCTATTTATAGAGGAGAAAGATAGAAAGATATAAATATAACACATGTGGGACTAATATCCTTGATCATGATAAAATATGAGCACTTCCCAAGAGGTCATTGATAACATACATTTATAACTTAATTTCTTATCCTAATTAACTCATATTCATGCTTATTTTATGTGAATATGATGCATGTCATTTCACTAAAGTCGATATTTATGCATAAATTAGGGATCATTTCAGGCTTGATTGATGATGAATCTTCTTGAAAGATTAAATTGACATGATTATGTTCTTACCCAGATGTATTTTGACTTTAGCAAATGATTTTTAAGGTTAATTATAAGAAGGAATGTATTGGAAGAGATGAATGCTTGTAGGTTATTTTTAACTCATCCTATGTTCTTCCTTTTAATTATATTATTTTATGGCATAATATTAAAAAGAAAAGAATTTGTGATCCAATGGAGAAAATTTGGATTAAAAAGGAGTTGTATATTTAAAGTTATGAATTTATGAAGTAATGGCCTTTTTCTGATTTTTATTTGATTTTTAAATTAATATTCCTTAATTAAAAGTGCAAAAAAGGGGTTGTTTTTTCGCAGAAACCGTGGTGCTGATGTGGCAACCAGGGGCGCGCGTAGGGCTTGCTGACGTGGCACACGGGACCCGTGCGGATACGACGCGGCACGCGAGGCCACGTGGCAGCGCCGCTCGGGCCCAAGTGAGGCGAAGGTGGCGCACAGGGCGCGGACACGTGGCAAGAGGCCACGTGTGTCCAAGCGTGTCCTCGCGGACGCCCGTGTG
Source organism: Lemna minuta (assembly GCA_024174645.1). NCBI lineage: Eukaryota > Viridiplantae > Streptophyta > Magnoliopsida > Alismatales > Araceae > Lemna > Lemna minuta. The sequence continues at coordinate 3,662,552 of CM044104.1, read as the reverse complement.
TGGCACCATGTGGCAGGGGGGTCGGCATATGGAGGGCCCACGGGTTAGTGGGCCTTGGTGGGAGTATTGGGGCAATAACGCAAAGGCATTACCACGGCCCCCTATTTAAGCGCAGCATTTTTGCCATTTTTCTCCTTGTGGGACTATGTCCCGTCTAACCTTTTAACGTACAAGCGACGTGGCGGCATCACGGACATTAAATCATGGATCGCGAGATGTCGATCGCGTGGACCCGAGTCCATGCGATCCCCATCACAAGCACGTGCTTGATTTGGAGCTTAAGTAACCGCGATCGACGGCCTACCTGGTGACACGTGGAGGCGTTGGAGAGCAATCGATTGCCATCAGTGATTGAACCATGGGTCGTGATCTTCGTGGATTGCGATCGTGATCTTCATCGAACGGCCGACATCGCGATTCGTCGGGACAGTCGGATCTCCATCGGATGGAACAAATCGGATCCCCAACTTACCTAATCAAATCGGACGGGAAACGGAACATAATCAAGAACCACGATCGTGGCGCGATCATGGCTGCTTTGAGGTAAAATCAAGGCCAGAAGCACCACCAATTGATGGGCCAAGATCGCTGCGCGATCGTGGCCATCAAACCGCTCCCACGACCGGATCAAATGGCCCTAAAAATCGGGCCAAAATTCTCTTTAAAAGGACAATGTATCCCTCCTTATTTTCTTAACTTTTGATCGATTCATGAAGGTAATTAAGCAAATTTCAAGGAAGGTCTTAAGTTTTTCATGATCCCCCCGCGTTTAGACTCGATTGCGAAGCAATTGGAGCGGGATTGATCGCGAATTCCTCCTTGATTTCATCGAATTTTCCCCTTGAATTTCGAACATCCACGAGGAAGAATCCGAGCAAATTCGCTTTAATCCACGAGAATTGAAGCCCCATTCTTGCAGAAATCGGGTTAGTAGTGAGATTCGATCGATTATCAAGAGGTAATTTAAGTTTTCATTAGATTTAGAAGTTTAATTTTGCAAATTAGTTCTTAGTATTCTTCATTTTCCCCAAATTTTAGTCTGAAAAGTTGTTGATTTTGAAAATAGGATATCTCTCTGATTATAATTCCAAATTACTTTATTTTGATTTCATTGTATTCCTCTTTTCATCAGCTTTCCGTGGATAGTAAATTCGTCGAATTCCGAGTTCATTTGACCCTTCAATTTAACGTTTGACCGAGCACTATTCATCTTTAATCAGAAGTCAAATGTTGACTTTCGGGGTCAATTACTTTCAATTTACAAATCAGAATTTGATAATTTTGGTTTCCTTAGATTCCTCTAGTTCTTAGCTTTCCATTGATATATAAATTGAAAGATTTGGATTTCATTTGAATAGTCAATTTGAAGATTTCCTCTGAGGTGTTCATTTCGGGGATTTTCTGATATTTGATTTTCAATAATTCATAGTAAATCCATTTCTTATTCAAAAATCACGAATTTTCTATCAATAAATTTTATTTTCTCTCTAGTTTCTAAATATATAATTTTCGTAATCTTCAGACACTGTTTGGTTCTCTGATTTTATAGAACACCTACTGTTAGTCAAAGTCAATGCTTTGACTTTGACTTTTGACTTTTTTCTATCAAACCCGAGAATTCAATTTTTAAAACTTATTATTTAGTATATTTATATCATTTATATTTATCACATCTTATTTTTACTTCTTTAAAACCACTTCTAAACCTAAGTTTGACCAAGTCAACTCTGCAATTAAAGTCAACCCTGCTCTCGTGGATCGACCCGATACTTACACATTACTTGATTTTATATCTTATCTTTGTGAGTTCGGTTTTATAAATTTTGTTTGACTTACGTTTTGTGTGTTTAACGACCGCACTAAAACGCTTTATCAGTCACCTATCCTAGTAATAGATGCTATGATTACATGCTCTAGGATATGTGAAGTGCATGAGAAGTCTCGTATAAAACCTTACCACTATGAATGTTAAAGCCCAATTGTATTGAGTGAGTAAAGAAGAGATTCCAAGCCTCTATTTATAGAGAAGAAAGAGAGAAAGATAGAAATATAACACATGTGGGAGTAATATCCTTGAGCATGATAAAATATGAGCACATCCCAAGAGGTCACCCATCCTAGTACTACTCTCACTCAAGCACGCTTAACTATGGAGTTCTTTTAAGAGCTAGTACAATACACCTTATAATGACTTATATCTAAGACCTTCTAATAAGCTATATCTAACATGCCCCCTCAAGCTGGACTGTATAAATCAAACATGCACAGCTTGGACTCTAAGCAATCATACGACACACCAATAACGCTCTTTGTGAAGATGTCGGCGAGCTGGTCCGATGATGACACATGTGGTGTAGAAATAACTCCCATCAACACCTTGTCATGAATAAAGTGACAATCGATCTCAATACGTTTGGTCCTCTCGTGAAAGGCAAGGTTTCCAGCAATAAAGATAGCTTCCTGGTTATCACAATGTATAGGCATAGGCATTGGGGTCGTGACGAGACGAGACCACGAGGTCGTCGATTTCACACGGTCTCATGTCAAAAATTAATCCGAACTTACCAATTTGGGGAATTAAGAGTGAATTGAAGGGTATAATGGTAAATAAGGGTCGAATCCACAGAGAATTAAGATATTTTTGAGATATCTTTTGGAATTTGGTCAAATTGGACGATGAATTGAGGTGAGAAATTAGGGAAAATGATGTTTTTAGAAAGAAGACTCAAAGATCTATCCGTAGAATCAAAAATCGCTCGATTTGGATTAGTAATCACGGAGAAATCAAAGATGGAAGTGGGATGAAATTTTCAGAATCGCGAAGAACACAAATTAAAATTAAAACAAAATTAAACTTAAATTGAAATCCTAAACCTAAAATTGATGATACATGATGATAGATAATAGGATAAACTTGTTTTCTAACCCGAGATAACGATCAAATCGATCCAATTGATCGCCGGATCGACAACTATTCATTCCACGAATTCAATCGTGAACATCGGTGTTCAAGAGACAAATTCTCCTCGCACGATCGTCGAAATCTCTCTTATAAACACTCCGTGGACACCATTTCGAGTCTAGAAGCGATTACAAGAGAGAGATTCAAGAAAGGAGGGGTTTAGATGGTCAGTTAGGTGAATTCCTTCTCGAATGCATACAAACGACAAAGAACTCGTCTATTTATACGGCGAAATGGGGAAAACCGTCCGATCTCCTTGATTGATGGTCGTGATGAAACGGTCCATCGTAGACCGTTTTAATTAAGTCACGATCGTCGGATTGAAGATGGACGGCCTGGATGATCGCGTGGATGACCGTTATAAAACGCCTCGAATATCGCCCCTTGGATCGCGATCGGACGGCCTTGATCTGATCCGATGAAATGCTTTTAAAAAAAAATGCTTCAAATAACGCCCCTTGGATCGCGATCGTACGGCCGCGATTCTCCCTGCGCGGTCGAATATGGACCGTTATAACTCTTTTAAATAGGCACGTGTTTTATTGATCTCCGGTGCACCACGCGTCCGCGCGATCGAAGCGTGTGATGCTGCCACGTCTCGCTCAATCCGACCGTTATAATAACGCCTTTTAAGTCACGTGTTTGATCGGGATCAGTGGTCCGCGTCCACGCGATCGACGCGTGGATCTTCTGATGCGCCGCCGATCCAGCGGTCCTCCGTCAGCCACGTCGCCTGCACATTAAAACACTGTGTGGGACTTTAGTTCCACACGAAAAACATTAGTGGAATCCGTCGGGTTTATAACGCCCGACGGATAAAGGTATTCGAATACCCTTCCGGGCTACGGAAGGCTGAATACCTCTTTATAGTATGTATACTATATAAATATAATATATATGCGCCGCGTGGGCCCGCGTGGCGCTGCCACGTGGCCCTAAGTGTCACGTCGCATCCACGTGGGACCCGCGCGAAAAACGAAAACATTTTTGCCAATTTTTTTAATTATTTTAAATGTTTTAAATCGAAAATTAAATTGGAAAAAATCGAGAAAAATCCCTAAAAATTGTAAAAATCATATCTTTCAAAATACAACTCCAAATTAATCCAAATTTCTTTCATTTGATCTGAAATTTAATTATCTATCATTCTAAAAAGTCAAATTATTTAAATAACAAAAGATTTAATTCTTATTTCAAAAATATATTCATTTCTTTAAAATTTAAACTTTAGAAAATTAAATGAATGTTCATAAAAATGATTTCTCTCATTATTTAACTTTAAAAACCATTTATAATCTGAAGTAAATATGGGTTATAAAATCTTTAATCTTTAATTCATCATAATTAACCCTAAATTAATGCATTTTGAGATTATAACATAAAATTGCATAGAATGATAGAAATGCACTCAAAATATGATAACATGCATATAAATGGGCTAATCGCCCCATTTATCCCGTGTTTTGGGCTTTATTTTTGTTTTATCCCGTGTTTTTAAAGTTAGCCTAGTTTATCCCCAATTTGTCAAATCAGCCCGGTATATCCCAGTGGATGTTGTGTGCTGTCGTGGACGGCCACGTGGGCGTGGAATCCACGTCGGACGCCACATCATCGCGGGAAGAATCTTACCCATTTATCCCGTTCGCCCCATTTATCGCCCCCATTTCCAAACACTCCGGCGATTTTACGTCTTGGTTTATCAGGTATGTTTTTTTCAAAAGCGATTTTCATCCCTGTTTGTAAAAACGATTTCGAAATCATTTTTACAAACACGATTTCGAAATCATTTTTTTCAAGAACGATTTCGAAATCGTTCTTTAAAAAATTGATTCCGAAATGGTTCTTGAGAAAAACGATTTCGAAATCGTTTTATTTTTCAAAAATGATTTCAAAATCGAGTTTCAGAAAAACGATTTCAAAATCGTTTTTCTGAAGAACGATTTCGGAATCGTTTTTAACAAGAACGATTTCATCCCTGTTTGTAAAAACGATTTCGAAATCGTTTTATTTTTCTGGAGATCTCCAGAAATTCTCCTTCAAACTAATATTTTTTCTTGCTCTCTCGGTGAGTTATCAATGATACTATTCCTCCATTGTTGGTTTTGGAATTCTGCCCCCGGGCATACGATGAATGTGGTCGTTACATCTGTTACTTATTTTTTCTACGCGGGATAATTTCAAGGCAGTTTTCCACTTTTTTTTGTTATTCGTTGACGTTTTTTCAGATTTTTTTGGTGAGAAATGGAGATCATGTTGATCCATATATTGTCGTGCCATTTGTCTATGTGCCCTATGTTCATGTTTGAACATAAATGGAGATCATGTTTGAGTTCCCGCCAATCTGATGCGGACGCTTTTCTTTGTGCAGGGATATGCTTTACGGTTTCTTCACGATAGTTGGGTTAGTCTATAATTCTTGTTATCTCAAAGTGATTATTGGTTTTCATATGGAATCGTTGCTGTGTAATAATCGGTCTGAACGATTTCAAAAATCGTTCTTGAGCGATGTAGATAGTGGTAGTGGTGGTGGTGTTGGCGGTGCTTGCACTTATCCTCTCTTCGATCACTGTACTGTTGGGTCTACTTGAACTTTCTCCGATTATATATGCTTCATTTGCTGCTGGAAAGATACTCTCTCTGGTGGTCAACCGGCGGCTCAGGAGGCGAGTCAGCATCTTCATCCTCATGGTCGACCTTTTTCTTCTTCTGAGGGTCATATTTCTAGGACTCTCAGTTGTGGCGACGCCCGGCAGGGCTGCCTTCGAGGGGCTCGTGTTCTTCGCCTTCTTGCTTCAGCTCATGTACGCCGCCGCCTCTATTTTTGTGGTGGTCATCTGCCCCGTGGTTGACTCTCTAGCGCTTAGAGAGCTTGTGGGGGTTGACTTCGAGGAATTTCCCTTTGACGATTATTATAGTGATAGGAATTCTCTCGTACCCAACAACCACGGCATCCTAATGGAGCCCGGGAGAAGCTCTGACGTGTCAACTAAAAGAGGGTCTATCTCTTTCCGGAACATGATCAAGATGGATTTTCTTTTTGGGCCGGATTCTACTTGCCCTCCCGGCTAAGTCCTTGGAACCCTTGCTCCTTATAGAAATTGGTCTTCTTTCAGCCATTTAAGGCAAGATTTGCGTATCAGTTTTGCTTTATGGGGAGAGAGCGATGAATGGGTCGTGACAGCTATTGTGGCGTAAGTCAAGGAGTGGAAAGGGGGAATGGAAAATCAGAAAGTATCCAGTTTTGTCGGATGTTGACGGAATCGTTCTTTAAAAACGATTCCGAAATCGTTCTTGAGAAAAATGATTTCGAAATCGTTTTTCTCAAGAACGATTTCGGAATCGTTTTTGAAAAATAAAACGATTTTCGAAATCATTTTCTTCAAAAACGATTTCGAAATCAAATTTTTTTTCAAAAACGATTTCGAAATCGTTTTAAAATAGATGATTTAAATAAATAAGCCGTTTTAGATCAAAATGATGAAATTATAATTCTAATTCTATGATTATCGTTTGAATTATAATTATAATTAAGGTGGGGGAGAGGAGATGGAGGGGTGGTGAGGTGAGAAATCTCCATATGATAGATATTAGATGATGATATCGAATACCAAATATCAATAACTGGGTTCGAATTGGACCAAGTGTTTATAATTTTTTTTTAATTTACATACTTTTGTGGCATGATTGTGGCAGCTCAATTTTGCTATTGTTTTTGTGGACACAGCTGCTTTAGATCGTTCTTTGTGGACATCTCATTGTTTTGTTCTACCTTACGTAAAAGCTCAAAAAGATGTAAGTATTCATTTATTAAGACTAATTCAGTTTTAAGTTGATATGATAGTATTTTTGTTACTATGTCGAGTAACTTTTTATTATGTTTACGGAATAGGGCTGGTGAGGCGAGAAATGTGGGTGAGTGTAGTTACGGTGCTAATCAATATTTTGATTATTTACCAGCGAGGAGCGGGATGATTACGATAGCGATGAAGATTTTTGATTACTTACTTGGGTGAAGAGTCGGATGAAAGTGACAATTATACAAGTGACTCTGAAGAGAATGTTAGTGAGTATGATAATGCGGAAGATGTGATTCTTAATGATACGGATGAGGAGTTCGAGAATGTAACGACAGTACAAGCGTGCAAACCAGGTACGATCCTAGTTGCCCCATGAAGAAGATTAAATTTGAAGTAGGATTGAAATTTGAGTCGTCAGCCCCAATTTTTGAAGGTTTTTGAAGGACCATGCCTTGCTCGAGTGGGTTCGATTTTGGTTTGAAAAAGTCCTCTAAGCAAAAGGTTGAAGCGGTATGCAGTACGCCTTGCCCATGGCGAGTGTACGCTAGTTGGAGCCAGACATAAGAGGGTTTCATCGTGAAGATAATGAATGATAGACATACGTGCATTCGGCCTGAAAGGAATCGACAGGCTACTTATAAGTGGATTGCAAGTCATTTCATCGAAAACTTTCGGATGAATTTGGATTGGCCCATTAGCGATATGCTGCAGGAGATCAACGAACATTTTGCAATCACTGTGAGTAGGAACGTATGTTACAAAGCAAGATCTCTCGCGCGTAGGATGCTTGAGGGATCCCTAAATGAGCACTACCACTTGCTGTCGACGTACGTAGCATTAAGAGTGCTTACCGGGTAATACTTTTCGAGATTATGCTTGTGCAGGTCAGTCCTAATTCGGATATTATTTGTAGGAGACTCTATATATGCTTTAAGCCTTTGGCTGAAGGTTTTGTCAATGGATGTCGGCGATTCATTGGACTGGACGGATGCTTTTTGAAGACTGAAGCGAAAGGGCAACTACTAAGTGCCGTGGGGAAAGGATGGGAACAACCGCGATGTTCCCAATTGTTTGAGCTGTGGTCGAAGGAGAAAACGAATACTCTTGGAGTTGGTTTATCCAACATCTTTTTACATAACTTAAACATTTCTGATAGTAACGGGCTGGACAATTATGAGTGACCAACAAAAAGGTCTAGCCAATGCAGTAGCGTCCTTAATGCCATATGCGGAGCAAACGTAGAATTGTGTCACACATCCTAGCAACTGGAGGAAAAAGGGACATTCGGCGAGACATTGAGGAATATGTTTTGGAAGAGCCGTCAAGTGCACGATCCTTAAGAATTTCAGTCTTCCCTCAAGGAGATGGCTTCAATGAGTGCAGAGGCCGCTCATGATTTCGTAGCCGTAGGTGTACACAAGTTTTGCATGGCACACATTGATGAACGGGTTGAATGTGAGTCAATTGATAACAACATCAGTGAGACCTTCAATAGTTGCATCTTGCCATACGAGAGGAAAACGTATAATAGACATGTTAGAAAGTATTAGGAAAGCACTCATGAAGAGGATGGCCAGGAAAAGTGATTTATAATACCTCCGACTGCATATGCCCACGCATTAGGAACTTGCTCAAAGAGAACATAGTGCAGTCTAGGAGATGCACTTTGTATACCAGCTGGCCATGATCAATTCGAGAGTTACGATATTTGGCTAACGATTATGTCGTCGACCTGCGTGCACGACAATGTAGTTGTAGATATTAGGCTATAGCGGTATTCCTTGCCTCACGCCATCGCATGCATCCATTGGAGGAGGAATGACCCGGAAAATTTTGTCGCTGGTTGGTGTAAGAAAGAGAAGTACATGACGACATACTGCACAGGTATACCACCAAAGCACCGAATAAGAAACAGATGGGACGAAGTTCAAAATACTTTTCTAGTGTTCCCTCGTATTGTCACAAGAAAACCGGGGAGGCCAAAGATAAAGAGAAAGAATGACATGGTTGAGAGGCTAGATGCTAATCGGACAATGATTACAGAAAAGGCGTGAAAAAGCTAGAGGCTCTCTTTCGCCAACAATTTGGTCACAATCGAAGGAGATGCCCCCACGAACTAATCAAGCTACGAGACATGGTATGGATTAAAGCCCAACTTTTACACTCAGTAAATCTTCTTTGAATTTATTTATCCACGAAAAAGTTAACGTCTTCTAAGAAAATCTTCAAGATGCACATGGGCACTGCTCCCAACGGTGAGGCATGATCTCGAATCTTGAATTTTGTGATCGATTCTTGAATTTTTCTTCTTCCGAACGAGCACTAATTCGTTCTTCTCAAAGATGTAGGCGGGGTGTTTGATATAGAGTCTCTGGTTGATAAGCTCTCTACACCAGGTGCAGCATGCAAGCATTCGATGTGCTCTCTCTCTTCTCCGGTAAATCTCCCAGTAAATCTGGCCCATCTATCTCTCTCGCTGTCTATCCAGACATTCTTTGTAGCTATCGACATCTCTCTCTCAAGCTCTCATTTTGTTTCTCTTTACTTATCATTTCGTTGAAATTTTGTTTCTCTTTCGCTGGCTCTCACTTTGTTGAAATTTACTTATCATTTATTGTCATCCATGAACGTGTTTTTGGGTGTTTCAGGGACTGAATGTCTACATCATTCTCCAACATGACACACTTGTCATGACCAGAGACGCCGTCAACAGGATTGTCGACCGCTTTAACTATTTAATAATTTACTATTTACAACATCTCTCTCTCTCTCTCTCTCTCTTTAACTATTTACAGAAAAATAATTTACTATTTACAACATCTCTCTCTCTCTCTCTCCCCTTCTATTTACTAGGTTATTAGGTTATTGGGACTCCAAATTAATCACCAAACTGAGTATCCATGTCGATGCCATCGCAGAGAAGAGGGATCTCGGAGCCCTCCCCTACCACCACCTCCGCTACCTTCAAGACTCCAACAAACTAATCATGTTTGGGTTTGTTTTCCAAGAGATCGGTTGAAATAAACTTTCAGAGATTTTATAATTCTACATACATTGCTTTGAGAATCAGACGGAGGAGGCATCTAGAATTTTGTGGCAATTCTACTCTTTTCATGATGGCTCTTGACCATCGTGGTGGGTTTGTTCTGGTGGCACTCTCTCTGAGTTACCATGATATATCGTTGCATTTGTGAAATGATGAACTAGTTATAATGAGTAAGTTACTGATTATGTTGCAAGTTAAAGATCTATTAAACTCTTCATCTCACTGCACTGTCACGTTTTTGGGTTGACCTAGTTTGACCTTTCTCGAGGTAGAATTATTTTAAGCTGATGAATAATATGGAACTAATCTTCTTGGATGCAGGATGAGGTGAACTGATCGAAGAAATAAATACAAGGATACAATCGAGTATGAATTGGAGTCCAAAATTAAAGTGACTGAGCTTGAGTAACTTGGAAAAGTGATCTCTCCAGAAGTGAGATCTTATCACTAAGCAAGATTTTTTCGTCTTCATTTTTCTCACAGCTCTCTTTTAGCTCCTGATTCTCTGTCTGGATTCCTCTTACTGACACTTGAAACGATTCTTCACTCAAACCAATGCCCAAGATTTGATCCACGATGCACTTCAACTTCAGCTCCAGATCAGAACTCTCACCCTGAGAAACCATAATTTTCTGTTGAAGCGTCGCCATCTCATTTTCTCTTTCCTTTGCTTCTTCTTCAAGTCTAATGAGAGTTACATTAAGGGTTGAGATCTCATCTTGAAGATTCTTGATGGTCGAAGTAGATGATAGAAGCCGTGCGGTTAAGCTCGATTCTCCACCTCAAGTTTCTCAACTTTGTCTTCGAGATCACTCAGATTTTCTGACTTCATCTGAAGATCGGAGAACAAGACTGTAAGCTCTCTTTGATGACTTAAATTCAGCTTCTCTGAAGATTTGAGAGCTTCTTCGGCTTTGACTTTCAGAATCCGTTCCTCCTCAAGTTCTTCTTGATTTGACCTGAGCTCTTTACTTAGATTTTCATTCTGCTCTTCGAATTTGTGCAAGTCTTCAATCAGGCTGCAGTTCTTCAAATCCGCCTCCTTAGACCTATGCTTCAATGTCTCAATCTCTTCTCCTCTTTCATTCATCTGCTTGGTCAACACGTTGACCTTTTGCTCAAAAGATCGAGACATCTCTCCAACTGCTGTTAATCTTCTCATTCTCTTCTTGGGCTCGTGAAATCTCCAGACTCCGGGTTTGATATCTTCTCTCGAGAACTTTTGGCATTCAAGACTAATGGCTTCTCCATTTTCCCCCTCTATTTTATAATTCAAATCCGCCCTGTCATAGCCTTTTCCATCCTCTTCGAGAAAATTCAGAACTTTTCTGGCTTTACTATTACTTTTAATGGAAACAATATTTGGCGCATCAACATCATAAGCTTCTTTCTGCAGATCATCGGAGGATGCTGAATTGGATGCATCGGTCGGCGTAGAGGGAATCTGATTGGGAAAGGCCTCCTGAATTGTCCGATGGGCCTGTTTGAGAGCAACAGTCGCATGATCATATCTCTCAGCTAAGGCCCGATAAGCCCGATAAAACTCCTCAACGAGCTTCAAAAGCTCAGGGCGCTTCTGGAAGTACATCTCGGCCTTCTTGGCAAAAGAATCGCCATCTTCTTCCAATAGTCTGATCATCATGCTGACCTTCATGTCCATATCTGCAAAGAGCAATCTTTCAAATATTACTAAAGAAGCAAAGAAAGTAAAGAAATACTTGTGACAGATATTTTCTGATTTCATTATTTTCCAAAGTAAATAACTATAAATTTCCCGAGTAAAGTGAAATCACTCGCGAATTGAGAACATGAATTGGCTTGAAAAATTTATTCGTACAAAAATATTTTAAATACCCTTTTTAAGGATATAAGATAAATAAACTCTCCGAGTACCTTTGAGATTTTCTTCCAGCCCATTTAGAGTTCTTGCGGCTAATATGGCTGTCCCACCACCAAGAATACAATCGCCCGATATCGAATCCGCCACATCATCAGATTGGCGGAACTCAAACATGATCTCCATTTATGTTCAAACATGAACATAGGGCACATAGACAAACGGCATCGACAATATATGGATCAACATGATCTCCATTTCTCACCAAAAAAATCTGAAAAAACGTCAACGAATAACAGTGGAAAAACTGCCTTGAAATTATCCCACGTAGAAAAATAAGTAAATGTATGTAACGACCACAATATCGTATGCCCGGGGGCAGAATTCAAAAACCAACAATGGAGGAATAGTATCATTGATAACTCACCGAGAGAGCAAGAAAAAATATTGGTTTGAAGGAGAATTTCTGGAGATCATTTTTGAAAAATAAAATGATTTCGAAATTGTTTTTACAAACAGGGATGAAAATCGCTTTTGAAAAAAACATACCTGATAAACCAAGACGTAAAATCGCCGGAGTGTTTGGAAATGGGGGGCGATAAATGGGGCGAACGGGATAAATGGGGAAGATTCTTCCCGCGATGATGTGGCGTCCGACGTGGATTCCATGCCCATGTGGCCGTCCACGACAGCACACTCAACATCCACTGGGATATACCGGGCTGATTTGACAAATTGGGGATAAACTAGGCTAACTTTAAAAACACGGGATAAAACGAAAATAAAGCCCAAAACACGGGATAAATGGGGCGATTAGCCCCATATAAATGGAATGTTTTATGCCTTATTTTGCATTAATAATCGTGTTTTATCATGTTAAGATTGCATGTTATCAGGTTGTGATGCCTAAGTCTTGTACACGACTGCAACCATACCATTTCACGAGCGGTAGCAGCCATAGCTCGATACCTCGCTTCAGCACTTGAAGAAGAAACGACCTTTTGCTTCCGAGAACGCTAAGTGACAAGATTACCTCCTACATATGTGCAGTACCCTGTAGTAGATTTTCGATCTCCTTTGTCCCCAGCATATCCAACATCAGAATAGGCCTTGATACAAAGATGATCATGGCGTCGATATATAAGCCCTTTGCCAGGGGCACGCTTGATATACACAAGAACTCGTAATGGACCCTCCCAATGCACTACACAAGGTTCATGCATGAAATGACTAAGAACACTGACATCATAAGTAATATCGGGACGAGTAACTGTTAGATAGATTAGCTTCCCCAGTAGACGCCGATAGCGGTTGGCATCTGCCATCATAGGTGCGTTAGTGTCCCAAAACTTGGGCCGTGCTTCCAAGGGTGATGTAGCAGGTTTACACCCAAGTAGTCCCGTCTCTTGGAGAAGATCCAAGGCATACTTTCTTTAAGATAACGCTAACTTACCCGATTGGTAAGCAAACTCAATCCCTAGGAAATATCATAGTGTCTTCAAGTCGCGTATTATAAAGTGCGTTTGAAGATAAGCTTTGGTAGCAGAGATAACAACCTCATCGTTACGAGTCAATAGAATGTCATCCACATATATTGCAAGTACCACATAGCCTGTAGATGTTTTCTTGCGAATTACTGTCGGTTCAGACTTGCAAGGGTTAAAACCACAAGCTGTGAGCAGACCACTGAACTTAACAAACCAAGCACGAGGTCTTTGTTTCAGCCCATAGATAGCACGACGAAGAAGGCAAACTTGGGAAGTCTCCCCCTGAGCAATATACCCCGGAGGTTGTTCCATAAAGACTTGCTCTGTGAGATCACCATATAAGAAGGCGTTGGAGACATCCAACTGATGAAGAGAACAATTTAGGTTGACGACAAGTGATAAAAGAATGCGTATAGAGTTCATGCGAACAACTGGAGAGAAGGTCTCAGTGTAATCAATGCTATGAGCTTGAGTGAATCCTCTAGCAACTAATCGGGCCTTGTGACGAGCCACAGTGCCATCTGGATAGTATTTTAGGGTGAAAACCCATTTGCATGTCACAATGTTAGCATTAGTGGGGTGTGGTACTAAGTCCCATGTACCGCGTTGCACTAGGACGTGATACTCTAGATCCATGGCTGCTTTCCACTCAGGTACTTGGAGAGCTTCATGATACGTATGGGGTAGTGACTCAGAGGAAACGACAAGAGCAAATGTGCGGTAAGTTGGATAAAGACGCTCATAAGAAACAAAGTGAGCAATGTGTTGGGTACAAGCACGAGTACCCTTTTGCAAGGCAATGGGTAGATGAGGTCATCAAGAGGTGGATCATGGGGTGTGGTGGTGGGGGCAGGTGAGGATACAGTGGAGTCGAGTGTCATAGTAGAGGGAACCAAAGGAGTAGACCGATCAGTGAAGGGTAGACAAGAGGATGATGGAGGAGTAGGTATCACAAGTGATGTTTGAGTTAGACAATCATCAGAGGTAAGTAAGGTAAGAGGCAGAGTAGATGGTGTAGTAGAGATCCCCTGAGAAGGCGACAAGGAGGAGGGAGGAACAGAGGGAAAACCAGGGGGAGATATAGGGGCTTTGAGAGGAGTAGTAGACGAAGAAAAGTAGGGAACATCTTCATGGAAGGTGACATCAGTGGAAGTAATATAACGTCGCGTATCAGGGAAGTAGACACGATAGCCCTTTTGCGTGCATGAATAGCCAACAAATACTCCCTTTAGTGCACGAGGAGCTAGTTTATATAGAGATGGAGTATAGTCTTGCACAAAGGCAGTGCATCCAAACACACGAGTTGGTAAGCGAAAGAGAGAAGCATTGGGGAAAAGAGGAGTAAGGGGAATTGCACCTCCCAACGGAGAGAAAGGAAGCCGATTATGGAGATAAGGTGCTGTCATGACGGCATCAGACCATAAATAATGCGGAACATACATCTCATATAGTAAAGTGCGAGTGATATCAAGTAATATGCGGTGTTTTCTTTCCGCAAGACCATTTTGGGAAGAAGTGTAAGGGGAAGTGGTTTGGTGAATGATTCTATGGTCAACACAAAATTGTTGGAAGGTTGATTGAACGAGTTCTAGGACATTTTCAGTTCGAATGACTTTTGGTGTGGTAGAATGTTGGGTAATAATTTATTATGTAAATTGGCGAACAATGTCAAAAACTTGTCTACGGTCTTTGATGAGATATACCCAGCTGACTCGAGTATAATCATCAACAAAGACTATGTAATATATATGGCCCGAGGGAGAAGAAACTCGAGAGGGGCCCCAAACGTCGCAGTGAATCAAGTCGAAGGCACGTGAGGATGGAATGGAATCACGAGCTGGGTAAGTCGAGTGATGATGTTTGCCCATTGTCAAATGGGTATATCTCGCACACAAACTCAGTTAAAGATAACTAGGGTAAGGTTTGCTTAAGTTTAGAAAGACAAGGATGGCCAAGTCTACGATGCCACAAAATAGAAGAAGTAGCTGAAGAGCTAGAAAACAAAGCTAGCAGTCCATCTAGGCTACCCAAACTCCTTTTAGCACTTCTTTGAAGCATGAGTGGTCTTGCCACAATAAGTGCAAGGCATGCAGATTTGCTTGCCCTTAGTAGTAGGCCGAGGAGATGCCATCAAACCCAAAAAATAAGGCCTTGAAGAGGGTAATATAAAGGGCAGAAGGGGCTCTGAAAGGCAATAACAGTGTCTCGAGAGGGGCGGTGACAACAGCCCAAGAAGGGTCGCGGTGGCAGCCCAAGAACGTTGGCGGCGGCCCAATAAGGGCGATAGAAGTGGCCCTATAAGAGTGGTAGGAGTGGCCTAATAAGGGCGGTAACAGTGGCCTAATAAGGGTAGCAGAAAAAAAAGGGCAGGAGGGGAGAGGGGATACCTTTGGCCCTTCTGGGCTGCTGGCAAGAAAAGAAGAAGAGTAGTGGCGGCGGTGACTTTAATTGAACAGCAGCGAAAACACAGAAAAAGAATTTAATTTAGGCTCTGATACCATGTGAATGGTAAAGCCCAATCGTATTGAGTGAGTAAAGAAGAGATTACAAGCCTCTATTTATAGAGAAGAAAGAGAGAAAGATAGAAATATAACCCATGTGGGACTAATATCCTTGAGCATGATAAAATATGAGCACTTCCCAAGAGGTCACCCATCCTAGTACTGCTCTCACTCAAGCACGCTTAACTATGAAGTTCTTTTAAGAGCTAGTACAATACACCTTATAATGACTTCTAATAAGCTATATGTAACAAACGATTATTCGTTTCTATATGTCTAATCCTTTTTATGTGTGAGACTCGTGAATGACTTAGGATATGTTCAATTATCAAACTCTAATCAATCACTCAAGTTGGTACTGATGCATAGAAGAAATTATCAAGAATACTTTCTATGATATTTTAATACCTTGGCCAAGTTAATGGCGAGCGAGACTCGTCTCCATCGGCTCAAGAGACATCGGCAACGCGAGTTCAGTGTGACTGATGTGTGAAGACTAAAGATCCAGGCTTTCGCTACACACCTTGACACTTCGGGATCTCAACCATCTTCGCCTCGACATTGGAACAAATTCACCTTGTCTTCCTGTCCTTTATGCTTCGTTATTTCCTTCTCTAGGACTTATGGGCCCTATGTGTTTTAGTGGGCCCACTTATCCCCTTTCTCTTTTCTTCTTCTTTTTTTCCCTTTCTTAGGCTTTATTGGGCCTTCTTTTTTGGGCCCAATTAAGCCCTAAATATGTGTGTACGCGTTTTCCTTTTGGGGCTTTAAGTGGGCTCTTGATGAAACGATTTATTGCGGCCGTTGAAACACACGATCGTCGGTCAAAAAAATTTATAATTCTGAACTCACTATGATTTAAAAATCAGAGTTCAAGTACAGTGATGAGATTGGGTCGAACCATAGAGAGCACGGTTGACTTTTATTGAAAGACTAGACTTGGTCAAACTTAAGTTTAATTAGGGTTTTTAAGAGATGAAAATGATATATTATTAATGAAAATAATACTAATATATGAGAGAAGATATTTTAAGAATTTTAAAAAATATTTGGAGAAGAAAAGTCAAAAGTCAAGGTCAAAGCATTGACTTTGACCTGACTTTGACTTTCTTTAAAATCAGAGAAGAAAAAGGTGAGAAAATATTACAAAAATTATATTTTCAGAAACTACAGAGAAAAAGGAGAATTTTGATATAAAGATCGTGATTTTTAGAGAAGAATTGGATTTACTATGACTTATTGAAAATTAATAAACAAAAAATTCCCGAATTAAAAATCTTGGCCAAAATCGTTAAATTGACTCGTCAAATGATATCCAAATTGAGCCAATCACATATGAATAAAAATCTTATGATCAGAGGATTCCAGAGAAACTAAAATTATCAAATATTATCTTGTATATTAGGAGTAATTCCCCTAAAAAGTAAACACCATAATTCAGATTGATTTTGAACAACAGTTGGTCAAACGACAAATTAAAGGGTCAAACCTTGGTGAAAATCAACGAATCAGATATCCACGGAAAGATGATTGAACAAGGAATTCAATCACCTTTACCATGGACCCAATTGACTTAGCCCAATTGAATCGTTGCGCCACATAATCGCCCACGTGGGTTCGTGTCGTCCCCGTGGCGCTACCACTTGTCCACGTCGCACCACGTTAGCTCCGCGCGGGTCAAGTGAGGAAATTTTTTCTTGAGGTCATTGAATACACATGATCTCGTGTTAAAACAAATTCCAAACTCACCAATTAAATGATTAAATCACTAATTAAGGAGTATAGTGGTGAATAAGGGTCGAATCCACGGAGAAATAAGATAAATTTTTGAGATATCTTTAAAATTCAATCAAATCAGACAATGAATTGAGGTGAGAAATTTCTGAATTCAGTATATTAAGAAAGATAACTCCACTATGAATCCACATAATAAAAAATCACTGAATTTGGATTAAAATTCGCGGAGAAATCAGGATTTGAAATTGAGGTAGAATTCGATGGCGAAAATAAGTGAAAAACTGAAATTAAAACTAAATTAAACTTAATCTACGATTCAAAATGTAAATCTAATGCTAAATAATGAAATATTAGGATGAAAACACCTAATCTAACCCAAATTCACACTCAAAATGATCTAATTAATCGCTGGATTCAAGGCTTTTCATTCCGCGATTTCGAAAACAAAGTTTGGCGTTCAAGATGTGATTTCTTTTCGATTCCCTCAATCAATTTCTGATTTCAAACACTACTTGGACGTGGGAAACGAGTTTAGAAGATGTAGAAATCAAAAAATTCTCAGCTTGTGGTGTCTAGGTTGTTCAATTTGCTCGAAAACCCAAGAATGGTTTTCCGTCGTGAAGAACATCTCAATTTATAAGCGAAATTGGGCGTAAGCGTTGGATGCGTAGATTCAATCTGATCAACGGCTGAGACTAAACACCGTTTGACGAATCGACATCATTAAGTCGCGTCTGTCTGATCTGAGATGAAGCGTCCAGATTCCGCCACGTCACCCGTGACGAGAAGGTATCACTTGATTTCATCCGTTCGATCTTAATCAGACGATCGCGATGAGTCCATGTGTCCAGCGGGAGCATTCAATCTCGACCATTATAACTCCAAGATGAACTGCTGAGATTAGACGCTATTTTGATTGAATCGTCGTCTAATTGGATGTCGCCACGTAACCCCTGCGAGTAAGTGACATCCGACACACGTGATACAATCACGTGATCAGACGTTTTACACTACGCCACGTTACATGAAACAAAATGAAATAAACATAGTCCCACACGGAATAAAAAATAAGGTTTATCACATTTATAAGGTAGATGATATTAATGGGTTAGCTTAAATCCTTAACGGATGCTCTAACCCATTTATTAATATATCGCGCACACGTGCGCACACACACGTGCACACGCGCATACGTGTCACACACACGCCACGCACACACGCGATGCACACGTGTATACGTGTCACGTGCACACGCGTCCACGCGTCGCCATGTGGCGACACTCTGCCACATCAGCGCGCAGTTTGAAATTTTTTTATTCTATTTTTAAATATTTAAAAATTGAAAATAGAGTTAATTAATTCAAAAAAATTCTAGAAAATTCCTAAAAATTAGGAAATTCATAACTTTCAAAATACAACTCGAAATTAATTCAAATTTGTTTTGTTGGATCATAAATTGAATTATATATTATTATAAAAAGTCAAAATATTAAAATAACAAGAGAATCAATTTTAATTTAAGAAATACACTCATTCCTCTTATAAAGAAATTTATAAAAAATACATGAGTGTAAATAAAAAATCTTTTCTCTTATCATTTAATCATGAAAATATAATTATGATCTCAAATATAAATAGGATTATAATTTATATTATTTAATTCTGCATAATTATCCATACAAATGATATATTTTTAGATCATAACATAAAATAATATAAAATGATAGAAATGTACTTATAATATGATAACATACATATAAATAGAATATTTAATGCTTTAAATTACATTGAAAAATCATGTAAATTCATGTACAAAATTTCATGTTTATCATCCAGTGCATCTAAACCCCTTTTTGTGATTTTTAGCCTTTACAAAATTCCAAAAAATTCCTGAAAAATTAAAATAAAATTGAGAAAAATGTAAAAACTTCAAAAATTCATAAAATTCATTTCTAGAACTCCTTTTTGACTCAAATTTTCTCTATTGGATCACAAATTTCTTCTTCTTTAATCCATGCCCCTCAAATATAAATTTTAAGAAGAAAAATTGATGAATTCAGAATAATATTAAGTCAACCCTTTAAGGTTATATTTGGATTCATCCCATCCTTCTCTTCTTCTAATTTCTTCTTTTAATCATCCACTAAAGTTGAAATTAAATCAAAGAAAATGGTTAATCTCAAGTTCTTTGACCTTGCAAAAAGGTCAAACATCAATAAAACACAATTAACCCTAAATAATACAAAAATGTAGACTTTTTGTAAAAATAGCATACCAATGGAGAAAATTCATAAAATTATGATAACATGCATCATAATTACATAAGATAAGCATGAATATTAGTTAAATATGATAAGAATTCAAGTTAAATATGCATGTTATCTGCTCCCCCTCCCTTAGGCCCATTATGGGCCCCATATAAGGGAGGGAGGACAATGAGAGAGAGAGAGATGAGACGGTGAGGGAGGGAAAAAACTAGAAGAAGATAGAGGAATGGCATGGGAAAGAGAGGGAGATGAGAGAGGCATGGAGAAAGAAAAATGGTAGAAGAATTTCTCTCCCTCATGAGAGAATTTCTTCAGCTCGTGCTCAGTTGAGAGAGAGAGACATTGAAGAAATATAGGATCGGTAAGGAGAGAGAGGTTTCTTTCGTGTGCGCATGAGAGATGGCATGCACGAGAGATTGAGATAAGAAGAAAGAGAAGTACGCGGAGAAGGAAGAGAAGGAGAGAAGGAAGAAAGCAATTTGAGAATTTCCCTTGCTGCATGATGGGAGTTGTCCTTTTCGGAGAGAAAGAGTGTGCGAGGAGAGGAATAGGGGGGCATTGGAAGAGAAGGTCTCGATGTAGGTAGCAACATCGAAGGCAGTAGAAGAGTTTTTCTTCTGTTTGCTTGGGTGGGCACTCATGTAGATGGAAGAAATTTCTTCCATCCACTCACATGCACACGAGAAAGAGAGAGAAGGGGAGAGTTTGTGCAATAGTCAGAAAAAGAAGAAGACAAAGAAGAAGAAGAGAGGAAGGAGGAATTGCAAAAGGAAAAAATTTCCTTTCTGTCCATGTGATCCTCCTATGCATGAGAGAGAATGGTGGAAGGAGACAGAATGAAGGAGAAGAAGAAGGTGGCAATGAGGAAGTGTGAGGCACGTCGAAAGATGGAGGTGCATCGAAATGGATAGAAGAAATTTTCTTATGTTTGCTTGCGCGCAGGAGAGGGAGAGAGGAGTAGATGCGATGGCAGAAGATGGGCAGGGAGGAGAAGAAAGAGAGAGGGCCGTGGAAGATGAAGATGAAGAAAGCACAATGCGGAATGGTGAGGGAGGCACGACAAAGAGAAGGTAAGGAGAGGGAGAGAAGGAAAATTTTCCCGTTCATTATTATTTTACATAATTTATTATTATTATTTAATCTAAAAATCATTTTTTAAATTCATATTTCAATGATTTTGGTTTGAAAAAAATTGAAAAAAAATCTAGAAAATAGGAATATTTTATAAAAAATAATTTTAATAATTTTAAACCATATTAATCATGCATTCATATATAATTTTTGTAAAAAAAATCTATTTTAAATTAAAAAAAATTAAAAAAAATCATTTTATGTCTTAATAAGTTACTTTCTTGATACATCAATGTCACAAAATTCTCATAAAATGTTATGAAAAATAAGGAATATCATTTTAGACGTGAAGATTATCATTTAGATCATGTTAAACCATGATAGCATGCATTTAAGATCATATTTAGGATCATATTTAAAATGGACAATATGAATGCATGAACTTAAGATGCACATGGAGCTCATATGTGATGTTAGCTTTCCCTATGCTAGTATGCAACCACATCAACTCTGTTACATAAGCCCCCAAAATGAGCCCCATTTTTTTTAATTTTAAATTCAAAAATATTTCAGAAAAATCCCTTAAAAAGTTAGAAAATTCAAATATTTCAAAATAAAACTCCTGTTTAATCGATTTTTCACTAAACAAAAATCAAATAATTTGTCATTGTAAAAAATTACTTTAAGAAACATATAGATAATAAAATATTTAACTCCAAAATTCAATGAATTCACTTCAAAAGTAAAAGTAGATAGTTGTAATGTTTATTTCAAATTTTTTTCTCTTATTAAATTAAAAATCTCAAAAATAAAATGAGGCTAATATCAAATAATTTTAAGGTTTGGAAATTTAGACACATGAATTATGAAAAATTAGCTAGTAAAATTATACATTTTGAGATTTTTGACATAACTTACATATAATGAAGTGAATGCACTCAATATGTCACAAAATGTATTATAAAAATATGAATTGTGCCTTAAATGCATTATTAATCATATAATTATAAATTTATATTGTATGTTATCAAGTGGCCCAATGCTTGTGGCACGCAAGACAACAATTTATAGTGCACATAAGCAATAGTGGTAGCTAGAGGGTGGTGGAGTATTGGGGAAGCAACTATCTCTCACCTATGGTGGAGCACAGGAAAAACAAGTCATAGTATCGCAACTATAGAGGCAGAAGAGTCACAAGGCTAAACACCCTAAGGAGCCCTAGAAACCCTTTTGTGAAACCCTAGAAGCCTTATGGGAGATCATTGGCTCTAATACCATGGGAATGGTAAATTTTGTAATTATCCATATCAAAAAGGAAGTACAAGACCTCAATATATAGAATGGATGATCATGAAGGAAAAGATATGTACTATGTAGGGAACTAAGGTACCAACATGGTGATCCTATTGGGCCATCCTCTAACATAAAGAAAATAGAAAACTCACCTTTCTTGTTTTGCGAACATCATTTATTTTTCCAACATGCTTTTCCCCCTCCCTTTCTCTTCCTTGATCTCCATTTTTGGTGGCTGATAACATGCAACTTATACCAAGATTACATGAATATTTTTGTATTTTTAGGCATAATTCATATCATTCTTATGCATGTTATCATACTTTGTGTGTACATTTATCATTCTATGCAATTTCAATGATAAATTTCAAAATGCATTATTTTAAGAGATAATCATGCATAAATAAAAGTTGAATTTTTAAAATAGGTTATTCCCATTTCTATTTGAGATTATATTTGAGTTTGAAATAAAATTAATAAGAGAAAATATTTGTATACATTGTCATCTATTTTTCTAGTTTTATTTTTCAAGGGAGATGAGTATATTTTTGAGTTGGAAATTTATTCTCTTATTATTTCTTAAATTAAAATGCATAGAATTATGAATTATTAAATTTTTGATCGAAAAAACTTTGAATTAAAAAAGAGTTATATTTTGAAAGTTATGAATTTTCTAATTTTTAGGGATTTTTCTAGGATTTTTCTGAATTTTTGAATCTATTTTAAACTTATTTCAATTAAAAATATTAAAAAATTGTTTATTTAGTGTGCATTGACATGACATGCGTGCTTGCATGTCGCCATGTGGAGATGTATGCATGTGCCACATAGTGCACGCGTGGTGCACACGTGACACATGTTTAGCACATCATTAGGGATCAAGTGCACTTAATGGGCCAAAATTAATTAAAAGGCCCACTCTCTTACTTAAACATGATGATTTCCTTAATTTTTGTAAAGTGAGACTATTTTTATGCTGGTGACACGGTGAGATCATAGGCGTTTGATCCAAGCAATTTGATGGATTTAATCTCAATTGTTCACTTTCACTTAAGTGAAGGGGGTACGTGACAGTATCTAAGTGAGTGTTTCATCTGAGCCATTGATTGAAGATTAATCATCAAATCCAACAGCCACGTACTCGGTGTGTACTTCAATATTTTCATGGACTGAGTTCTCATCTAATGAGGTAACATTTGTTTCCGCATTTGAAATTTCTTCTAGTACTACTTTACTCTCACTATCTATTCTCAAGAGACACTCATTTTCCAAAAAGACAACTGACAAAACGTTTTCATGCGGTCGTTGAAAAACACAAATGCGTGTCAAAAAAAACCAATTTAAAGTTTTAATCAAGAAATAGATTAGTATATTTGTGAATAAAGATTGAATCCACCGAGAAATAGGGAATTTTCAAGGTATTATTCAAACTTGATCAAATCAGATAAATAATTGAGGTGAGAAATTTGTGATTTTAGTAAATTTAGAAAGAAGACTCGAAGACAAAATCCATGGAATAAAAAATCACTCAATTTGGATAAGTATTCATGAAGAAATCAAGGAGTAAAATCTAGAGAGAGAAATTGATCACATAGAGAGAGAAACCAGTAAAATTTTAAAAAATATGACTAATCTACTATTCAAAATTGAAATCTAATGATTTAGGAAGAAAGATTAGGGAGAAAACACTTAACCTAACCCAAAATCAAACTTGAAATGATCCAATTCATCATCGGATCAAGGCTTTTCATTCCACGTTCTGAAAAATAAAAATACAGTGTTCAATAAACAAAGTCTCCCAATTCTCTCAATTAAATCTCACTTTCAAACACTCCTTGGACACGGAAAATGAGTCTAGAAGAGAAAGAAATAAGAGATTCAATTTGATTGCTCGAAAAAATTTGAGAATAAATTTTTCGTCAAGGAGAGAGAATTTGTAATGTTTTGAAATTGGGCGCGACCGTAGGATCTTTTCCTTCATGAGATCTATGATTGGGATAGAACTTGAAGAGACAAATTGTTATTGTTAAGTCGCGACTGTCAAAATCTGCATGGGAGCATCAGGATTGCACCGTATGATCTCATGAAGAGATAGCGTCGTGAAATCTCGTATGACCGATCGTGAATCAAAGTTTCAGATCTCAAATGGCTCTTCAAATCCTAGGCGTTATAGCTCCTTGGAAAAACGGTTAGGATTGATCCGTTTTAATAAAACGAGTCTTCATCCACAGAGATGATACAATGTACCCCCCTCATTTAAGTGAAAATGAGGGGTTGAAATTAAATCCATTTTGGTTTCGCCGATCCAAACGAAGAGATAGTCACCTGCGAAGAGATTAAAAATAGAAAGATAGTCCCACAGAGGGAAAATAACATAAGATATCGCATATAAATGTATACGTGATATTAACGGTTAGCATATACCCTTAACAAGGCGCTTAACCACTTAATCTCGCGCTAATGATGCACGCACATGTACGACATGTGGCGCGGCGCGCACATATGTGACGAGACGAGACCGCGAGGTCATTGATTTCACACTGTCTCGTGTCAAAAATAATACCGAATTTACCAATTTAAGGATTTAATAACGAATTGAGGGGTATAATGGTAAATAAGTGTCGAATCCACAGGGAATTAAGGTATTTTCGAGAGATCTTTTAGAAATTAATCAAATTGGATGATGAGTTGAGGTGAGAAATTAGGGAAAATGGTAGATTTAGAAGATAATCAAAGATGTATCCACGGAATCAAAAATCACTCGATTTGGATTAGTAATTGCGGAGAAATCAAAGAGTGAAGTGGGATGAAATTTCTGAAAATCAGAAGAACATAAATCGAAATCAACGATGAAATTAAGCTAAATTACGATCCTAAATTACAAATTGATGATACATGACGATATAGTAGAGGGAGAACAAGTATTCTAACCTGAGATAATGATCGAGTTGATCCAATTGATCGCTGGATCGACGGCTATTCATTCTGTAAATTCGAACGTGAGCATCGGTGTTCAAGAGACAGGTTCTCCTTGTTCGATTGGCGAAATCTCACTTTTAATCACTCTGTGGACGCGGAATTGAGTCTAGAAGAGATTAGAAGTGAGAGATTAGGGGATTGAGGGGTTTAGATAGATCAGTTTGATGAATACATCCGAGAATGTCTTACAAAATCAAAGAATGCCTCAATTTATAGGCGAATTGGGCGTAACCGTTCGATTGATGCGTTTAATCCTCATCAACGGTCTGGATTAAACGCATCAAAACGAACTGTTATGAACATCTCGTGGCTATTAGATCGCGGATGGATGCTCTGGATGCAGCATGTGTTTATGCGTTGTGAAATGCGTGAAAAATCGTCCGTTGGATCGCGATCTGACGCTTCGGATGCGTTTGATCGCGTGAAATCTGGACCGTTATAATTCCGCGTTTAAGACACGTGCTTGATCGGTGATCCATGGACCTCGCGTCCACGCGATCCACGCGCGATCTTCATCGCGCCTTTGATCCGACGCCTAGCGTTGAGCCACGTAGCCTCCATTTAAAACAAAACGTGGAACATAGTCCCACACGGTAAAAATAAAAGGAAACTCTCGGGTATATAAGGGGCGACGAATAAGTGGGTTAATAATCTGTCTTCCGATAATCGGAAGACTTATATATTATAAAACCTGTATATGATAAATATAAATATTGCCTACGTGTCACCTCCGCGCCACTCAGGCGCTCGCGTGGGCCCGTGTGGCTCTGCCACGTGGCCTTGCATGCCACGTCGCACCCACGTGGGACCCGTGAAAAAATCGACCGCCTTTTTAATCTTTTTAATTGTTTTTAATAGATTTAAATCGAAAATAAATTCAGAAAATTCTAGAAAATCCCTAAAAATTAGAAAATTCATAACTTTCAAAATACAACTCCAAATTAATCCAGATTTTTTTCATTGGATCTGAAATTCAATTATCTATCATTATAAAAAGTCAAATTATTTAAATAAAAAGAGATTTAATTCTTATTTCAAAAATACATTCATTTCTTTAAGTTTTTAACTTTAGAAAATTAAATGAATGTTCATAAAAATGATTTCTCTTATTTTTTAACTTTAAAAACCACTTATAATCTCAAGTAAACATAGGTTATAAGATCATTTATCTTTAATTCGTCATAATTAACCCTAATTTAGTGAATTTTGAGATTATAACTTAAAATTGCATGAAATGATAGAAATGCACTCAAGTATGATAACATGCATACAAATGAAATGTTTTATGCCTTAATTTGCATTAATAATCATGTTTTATCATGTTAAGATTGCATGTTATCAATATGATAACATGCATATTTAACTTGAAATATTATCACGTCTTATTGATATAAATGCTTATTTTATGTAATTATGGTGCATGTTATCATAGTTTTATGAAATTTTCTCCATTGGCATACCATTTTACTACAGTCCATAATTTTGTATTATTTAGGGTTTAATTATGTGCTTTATTGATGTTTGACCTTTTTCAAGGTCAAACAACTTGAAATTAACCATTTTCCTTGATTTTATTGACTTTAGTGGATGATTAAAAGAAGAGATTAGATTAAGAGAATGATGGGATGAATCAAAATGGAACTTTACAGGGTTGACTTAGTATTATTTTGAATTCATCATATTTTCTTGATAAAATTTATATTTCAGGTGAATGGAATTAAAGAAAAAGAAAATTGTGATCCAATGGAGAAAATTTGAGTCAAAAAGGCCTTTTAAATTGAAAGTAATCAATTTATGAAGTTTTATATTTTTCTAGATTTTATTTTGATTTTTCATAATTTTAAAAAATGAAAAAAATGCAAAAAAGGGGTTATTTAGCGCGGAACTATGTGCAATGCTGACGTGGCAACGCGGCCACGTGGCAGCGCCAGTGGGGCCTCCAAGGGCACGTGGCAGCACCATCTGAGCCATCATGGACCCGCGTGGCGCTGACGTGGCGCGAAGGACATGTGGGCTAAGTGGATCGGGCCCATGGGTATAGTGGGCCTAGTTTTCAGCATGTAAGGGGGGCATACTAGGCCCAATGGGCGACGCAAAAGGCTTCAGGACATCTTCCCCTAGATACGCGACAATCTCCTCTTATTTCTTCTGTGTGGGACTAAGTGCTTCTGTATGTACGTAGGTAACGTGGCAACGCGTGGAGCATTGGATTAAAGCGCACGAATCGGTGCGCGTTGATCTGATGGATTTTGGGCCATCACATCGCGATCAGACACACGTGATAATTTTAGAGCCATCGATCTCATTAGTGAAATCTAACGACTGAGATTTAATTTTGCACTCGACGAATCGTGGAGTGACACGCGGCTTCTTGTGGATGCACCGATGAAGATCGAAGGGAAAAAATCAAGGAGGAAGTGGGCCTATGTCATAGGATTGTGGTCCACTTATCGCATGTTACATGGCATCATTGTGGCCATCCAAGCTCTTTAAGCGAAATGGACGGTCCGGATATCAAGCCATAAATTCTTCTATAAATCAGTGTTCTCTCTTACGAAAATGTAACTCTTGATTAAGCGTGAAATTAAGCATTTTTGGAGGAAGATCTTGAGTTCTTTGTGATTCTCTTGCATTATAGACTCAATCATGCATGGATTGAGGCAATTAAATCATGAACATTGTGAGAAAACGTTTGGAAATTGCCCCTTGAATGCCGAAAGTACGTCGAAAAAGGAATCGGAGAAATTAACAACAATCAAAGCAATTTGAAGCTCAATATTCACGTCAATCGGGTTAGTAGTGTGATTCCTTCGTAATCCTCGCATTCTAGATAGTTTAGATTAGATTTAGATAGGTAATTAGAGTTTATAAAATCAGAATTTTGTCATTTTGCCCAAATTTCATCGCTGATTTTTGCTGATTTCCGAACAAGGATTTCTCCTTGATCTTATTCCGAACAAGGACGTTCGAATCGTTTGATTCCTTGTTCAATCAGCTGTCCGTGGATATCTTATTTGTCAATTTTCATCAAGGTTTGGCCCTTCGATTTGTCGTTTGACCAACTACTGTTTGAAATCAATCCGAAATTAGCCGTTGACTTTCGAGGGCTATTACTACAAATATAGAAGTTAAAATTTGATAAATTTGGTGTCTTTGGAATTCTCTAATCATATAATTTCTATTCATAGGTGATTTGAGAGATTTGGATATCAATTTGATCAGTCATTTTAAGGATTTTGGACCAAAACCTTTATTTCGGTGATTTTCTATTTATTGATTTTGGAAAAATCACAGTAATCTAATTCTTCTCGAAAAATCACAATTTTTATATCAAAATTCTACTTTTTTTCTCTAGTTTCTAAGAATCTAATTTTTGTAATATTTTCTATCCTTTTTCCTCTTTGATTTTACAAAAAGTCAAAGTCTAGTCAAAGTCAACCCTTTGATTTTGACTTTTGACTTTTCTCTCTAATTTTTTTTCAAAATTCTTGAAATATCTTCTCTCATATATTAGTACTCTTTCTATTGATAATATATCATTTTCATTTCTTATGAACCCTAATTAGACTTAAGTTTGACCAAGTCAACTCTTTCGATAAAAGTCAAACTGTGCTATCTGTGGTTCGATCCGATCTCATTTTTGTACTTGATTTCGAATTCTTTAAATCATCATGAGTTTCGGAATTATAAATTTTGTTTGACCCACAATTGTGTGTTTCAATGACCGCACTAAATCATTTAGTCAACATACGCCGCCACTTGTCGACACGTAAGCATGTTGCCACGTCAATGCATGAATTAAAAAATATTTTTTATAATATTTTTAAATGTAAATAAATTCAAAATAAATCCTGAAAAATTCATATAAATTTAGAAAAATTTCAAAAAATCCATAAAAATTAGAAAATTCATAACTTTCAAAAGTTAACTCTTTTTTAATCCAAAAAGTGTTTTGGAATAGAAATTAAATTATCTATGATACTAAAAAGTCAAATTTAATAAATAATAATAGAATAATATATTATCTAAAAAATACACTCATTTTTTTAGAAAATAAAAATAGGAAAAGAAATGGGTGTATATAAAAATATTTTCTATCATTATTTACAATTAAAAATTAGTTATAATCTCAGATAAAGATGAGAATAATCTACTCTAAAATATATTCTTTAATTATGCATGATTATCACTAAACTAATGTATTTTGAGATTATAGCTCTAAATTGCAAAGCAGGATAGATATGCACATAAAATATGGTAATATGCATAAGCATGGAATATGTTATACCTTAATTTACATTAATAATCATGTAATTACCGCTAAAAATAGCATGTTATGAACGACCCTTTTGGTTGCAAAATATAGATTTTTCTTTAGGGCGGTCAAAGTAATATTCAGGTATTCCTTTCGAATGTCCTACAGATCATAACTTAGTCCTCGACTCCAGCTTATCTGTATCATGTTTCTTAACATGAGTGTGGCAACCCCATACTCTAAAGTAAGAGAAGTTCAGCTTCTTCTCTTTTTATATCTCATATGGAGTGGAAGCTACAGATTTGCTACGTAAGACATTAAGGAGGTGCCTTGCTATCTTAGGCACATATCCCCTAAGAGATATTGAAAGTTTCGAGAAAATTATCATAGATCGCACTATGTCTAACATGGTACGATTTCTCCTCTCTGACACACTGTTCATTTGAGCATGTAAGGAGGATTCAACTGAGGTACAATACCATTATCCTTTAGGAATTGTGCGAACTCTATACTTAAGTATTCACCTCCTCGATTTGATCAAAGAGTCTTGATACTCTTTCTAGATTGCTTCACTACTGCATTATGAAACTCTCTAAATTTTTCAAAGGCTTCAAATTTATACCACATAAGGAATACCCATCCAAACCTAGAGAAATATTCTATAAAAGTGATGAAGTAGAAGTTGCCACCTCTAGCTTGGACATGCATGGGGCCACATACATCAAAATATATTAGATCCAAGATGCCCTTGGTTAACTCTTTAGTCCTTGAGAATGTAGATTTAGGTAACTTACCCATGATGTAAGATTCACAAGTCCAAAATGATTCAAATGCACCCAACTATGCATCTATATGCAACTTCTACAATATTCCATCGCCAACATGCCCAAGTCTCACTCACATCCTATTTACTCTTCTTAAGAGCAACATCCATTTGAAGATTGTAAAAAGAAGCATCAATAAAATATAAATAATTGAATAAAGGTGCGATAGCAGCCAATTTACTTCCTAATTAAATAGAAAAACACTTGTCTTTAACAATCAAGGTATATAGCATCTTGTCCAAACAAAAAACTGAAATGATTTTTGTAACTATGATAGGAACACAGTAACATTTGTTTTTCAAAGAAATACAATCTCCAGATGGTAGTTTGAGGTTCACAACCCCTTGTGCCACATCGACAACTCTTGTGTTGTTTCACATCCTCAATTCCACTTTGCCCTATCTCAGCTTTTGTTGACTTCTCAACCTCTACGAATCATTGTAGATGTGAGTATTACATCTAGTATTTGATACCCAATATGAAAAATCTCTATAAGACAAGTAAATATCTATCGTATATATACCTGGAGCATCAATATGCTTCTGCTGAGATTTCTCATTGAGGTATGAGAAATTGTTCCTCTTCTAATGTCCCTTCATGCCACAATGGAAACACATTCGCTTATCATCAATATCCTTCCTTGTTGGAGTCGCTTTCGCTGGCTTCTTCCATTTTCCCCTCTTGAGGGTAGAGGCTACCTTCCTCTTCTTTTTGGTCCCACCAATAAAGAGAACTTGGGGCCTTCCTTCTGAAGGTTCCCCTTAGAAGTAGTAAGCATGTTCAACAGCTCTAAGAGGGAGGCCTAAATCTTGTTCATGTTAAAGTTAATAATGAAATGAAAAAAGGAGTTTATAAGAGATTGAAGAATAAGGCCAGAGCTCATCTCAACAAGGAGTCCAACTTTGAGCACTACCAACTTCTTGATCCACTCTATCATCTTTAGTACATGTGCATGTATAGAAGATGACTCAGCCATCTGAGCCATGAATAGTCTCTTCAATATCTCATATCTCTAAGTCCTACACTACTCAAAAAATAATTCTATCAAATGAAGTAGTATGGCTCTTGGTTCCATGTCCTCATGCTACCTTTGCAACTCATTGCTCATTGAGGCAAACATATAACATTGAACCGTAGTGAAATGCTTTTGCCACTTCTTGTACTCCTATATCTCATCCTCAAATGCATCTAATGCAGTATCAAAAGGGCCATCTCCCTTGAGGACATATGCAATATGCATAGACTTAAGAAGGATCTTTTAGTTTTTGAGATAGTCAATGAAGTTCAAGAGGGTCAAACGATTGGCATCCATAATGCCACTAAGAGGGTTAGTTGATGACATCTTCAACTATAGGAGATGAATGAGAATTAATGACTAGTTCTTTGCATATATTTTATTTATTGAAAATAATACTCCCACTAAAATTAAGTAATTCACACAACCCTCAGGTGCATGAAAAGGGAGAATTGATAATCTCCTTGTGGGGATCATAATCTCAAAAACTATATTATAACCTGGAGTGACTCCACCAATTATAATATATTGTTGATCACTCATCTCATGAGACTTGAAACATTTACAATATCTGATCATACTTCGGTCCCCGATGCTCATGTGCTCTAGAGCAACTCAACCAACCACTGAGCTCAATCTGGGCGGTACCCTTGTTAGTTGACAAAAATATATTTGTGAGTAGTCTTGGAGTGACTCCACCAAAATAAATTGTTCCTCTACTCCGACCTGGTGTCATATACTAGTTCTTAGTTCCTCATCTTCAATAAGTGGTGCTAGAGTGACTCCACCAACTCAACTTAAGGTGACTTGGATACTAAGGCTCTAACAAGAGAGGACCACACATGAGTTCCTAACTCTTGCGTTTTAGCCCAGATTTTAATATGGTGAGGGTTTTTTATTCTGTCTCTTCTTTAGGGCACACCATGGTTATCTATATTACCATATCCTCAGATATGATCATCTCAATAATCATATATATGCATTAGATACATGTCATATGTGGTAAGTGAACATGAATGTATCAATAGATCAAAGCAACGAGAATAGGGGATCCTACAATAGGTCTATCTGCGTTCTTGCTTTCACACTCAAATTTAATAACACCACAATTAAATAAGTAAATCCAATTCAATGCAAGAATTAATCACATCAAAATTTTACAAGATAAACATGGCAATCAAGTTTAATAATCAAGAAATAATCATTTAGACACTTTAAAATGATTTTTGGAAATTTTCTCAATTTAAAATAATTTAACTCTTAAATTATTGAGTTGAATAAATCCTAAAATAAATAATAAATGAATTATATGTTGTAAAAATTAATAAAATAATTTATTTGAGTCACTAAATCGATTTTCTAATTTTCTTGATTTTTCTAGAGTTTTAATTGATTTTTTTATAAATTTTCTAATATTTTTTAACATTTTGAAAAAATTCAAAAAATTGCAAAACATCATTTTTCTTGTTTTTTAATTGGGAATCCTCTTATTGGGCCGCGAGTACCCCTTAACCAGATTCACCAACCCAAAATGGATCTGGCTGATTCGGGTTAACACGATCAAACTAGTTTTGACTTAGTAAAAAAGGGGGCGGTTTTTTTTTTTATAAAAAAAAGCACAAAAAAGGGAGGGGGGTCGTTTTGATAGGGCTCCTTGAGATGCAAACCCACCACAACCCCCAACCCCCTCGGTTGATGACACCCCCTGGTGGCACCAGTCGTCATCATTGAAGCACTATCTTCTTTGGTGGCTAGCATTATCGGTACTCCGACAGTCGGCGGTGCTCTGGCAACCATATAGCAACACTTTGGTGAGTTGTGAGAGTGCTTGACGAGGCGTATTCATGAGGTCATTGAAAACACATGGAGACGTGTCAAAAAATATTCCAAACTCACCAATTTAAGATTATAATCATGAATTTAAGAGTATAGTGGTGAATAAGGGTTGAATCCATGGAGAATTAAGATATTTTTAAGGTGTTCTTCATATTCGATCAAATCGAACAAGGAATTGAGATGAGAAATTAGATATTTTAGTAGATTTGTAAAGAGAACTCGAAGAGGAATCGAAGGAATAAAAATTAACTCGATTTGGATTAAGATTCACGGAGAAATAAAGGAGCAAAAAAAAAAAAAGTAGAAAATCGATCCCTAGGAGAGAGAAAAACTGAAATTAAATCTAATATTAATCTAATCTACGATTTGAAATAAAAAGATAATGACACATGATTAAAGATTAGGAGGAAAATACATAATCTAACATGAATTCATGCTTGAAATGATCCAATTGATCTCTAGATCAAGGTCTTTTTATTCTGTGATTTTGAAGTCAAAATTTGGCATTCTAGAGGCAATTTCTACCCATTCTTTCGACGAAATCTTGATTTCAAGTAATCCTTGGATGCAGAAATTGATCTAGAAGAGGAAGAAATCAAGAGATTTCAGGATTGAGATGCCTAAATAGTTCGATAGCTCAAAGCATCCAAGAATGCTTTACATCGTCGAAGAACATGTGTATTTATGGCTAAATTGGGCGTGACCGTTTGATTTGACGTTTAATCTTCAATCAATGGCTCTAATGAAATACCTGGATGCGAATTATTACCGTTAAGTTATGTCCGTTTAATCGAAGATGGAGCGCTGAGATTTATCCACGTCACGCATAAAGAATAAATGCCACGTAACGAATGTCGTTTGATCTTCATTAGACACTTTGGATGCGTACACGTGTCCACATGAGTCCATCTGTCGCTTTTAATCTACACTGTTATAACTCCTCAGATAAATGATTGAGATCAAGTTATTTCAAAAGGATTTTGATGTAGGATATTTCTAAGATTGATAATATTCCTACAAATTAGGGAGGATCTATGAATGATATCAGTGAGAATAATGTAGGATAGATACTTTGAAATAAATATGACTATATGTGGGAAGGATAATAGGAGAATAAATGGATGATAGTGGTGACAGAATTATATATTAGTAGAGAAGAGAGATAGAATGGATGATAATAATGAGAGAATAGAGAATATAATTAGAGGAAGAGTGATATTATTATATTGTATAATATGAGATAGTGGATGAGGGAAGAGAGAAAGGATAATAAGAGAAGATTTAGGACGAGAAGACGATGTAGAAAGTGACGAGAGAAGAATACGGATTACGTGTAAGGTAGAAGTCACGTGGGGAAGAGAAATGGGATAGAGGATGACGGGAACAGATGTCGGACTTATAGATGATAAGGTAAGAACTGTTATCACCAGAAGAGAGAGAGGATCGATTACCTGATCGAGACGGGAAGCGATGCTCCGGATTACGTCCGATAATAGAAAATATCCTCGAGGAGTCTCTGACAGAAAAGATTGGAGAGCGACAGAACGGGAGGGAGAATAGAGGGGGAGGATAGAACTCAGAGAAGAAGAAGATGCGGAATGGGAGCGATGGCGATGTGGGGTGAGTGTGAACACACGGGAAATCAAAAGTAACCAGGAACAATTTGATTCAATACAACTGCTTGTTTTGTTGATTATGATTTCATTTTATAGAGAATAAGAGAAGGCAGTTATGACGAAGCAACGCGGCGTGACGGTTACTTCGCGCGTGGGTTCGTCAGGTTGACCAGGCTGGTGTTTTCTTTGTCTCCGATTCATGTATGAAAGTTGACCGCGGGATCGTCTCTTGGATAGCTACGTCGGTTTAGGTATGTTTTTACGAATCCGGGAGCGCCGTCAGATCATTTCTTGTTCCGGTGTTGGTCGTCGGTATCGGGGGCGGTTTTGCTCTCTCCTCGTAATGCTGTTCAATTCCGTAATCTTCATGTGATGGAGGTAGCAGGCGTCGAGGTTGTTGGTAGCCAAATGGACGCGTTGAAGCTGTTGGTAGCCAAATGGACGCGTTGAAGCTGTTGTTGAAGCGAGCTTTAGGAATGACAATGGTCTGCAGTGAACGAGATGCTGAATGCCAGCATTAACGACGTGGACAACTTTATGAGCCCGTGGTGGACGAGGCGTTGGACGACGTCGGTAATCTCCATCCTTCGGTTGGTCGGCAATGGGTAAGGCGGCGCCAAAGACGGTGGCGTACCCAGATATGGCGCCGACAATGGTGAAGACGTGCACGAGGATGAGGAAGAAGCCGCAGAGAGAGGGGCTTGGGCGGAGCGATAGTATGAGGAAGATGTAGCTTGAGGCTGCGCCAGGATGACGTAGATGCAGAGCCGGAAGGCTTTGTGCGCTCGGTAATACTGCGGGAACGTTCTATTCCTTATCTGATCCATGAGGGCTTCGTGTAAAGGCGCGCAAATTTGCTCCCTCGACGAGTCTCACCAGGTAGGTCTTCGCGGCTTCCTGGAGGGCTAGGACTGCGTGGCTTTGGAATGTTAGATCTGTCTTGAAGTCCTGCGCGATTTCTCGGTCAAGCCTCGGGAGGAGGTGACGAAGTCTCCTTATATAATTCCATGTGTTTTGTTTTCCTTTTCAACAGCTGACACGGCTATATTATCTTATGTGAGTGGCTTTAAATATATCTTCCGTATTATCTGCTTTCCACGACAGTAGAGAGATAGGACGTGCAGTAGACCTTGATCTCCATCCAAACTTTGTTAAAAGGGAGGTAATTCTCTTTGTTGAGTCTTCCTTCAAGCTTCTCATGTGTGGTTTGTAGGTACTTACTTTGATCTCATAATGACAAGAAGATCACATTTTATTTCCTCTTCAACTATGCTTGGCTTGAAAAAGAAATTGATGGCCATGCTTCCATAAATAGTAATAGCTTAGATCTCTTCTAAACTTCTACTTATAGGTGGTTTGCAAAGCAAAAAGGGAATTGGAATTCAAGGATGTTCCTACTATTGTTTCTTGAGATCATTACTTACAACTATACAAGGTACCTTTGATATGGTGGATATGGTTTGGAAAATAGGGAACCTATATCAAGGTATAAGCTTGTTGACTTGGTCCATTCAAGGGATTCTAAGTATCTAAGGATAAGGTTTAAATTCTTTTGACCAAGTCAATCTTTAGATCAGTGTAAAATAGGAAAAGGAGGGAAGATAATTCCCTTAAGATCTACACTCTCTTTATTTATTTAGAGAGGTCTTCTTCATCCATTTAAGGAATGGATAATTTCTCAAATTGGTAGATAAGGAGGAGGAGGAGGAGGATAGGTTCACTTAGAACCCTTGTGTTCATGTTTCTAAAATAATTCTCCATCAGATTTGCTAGCATACTCCCCTCTTAAGTGAAAATCGATGATCGCAATTGTTGGAACCAAGGGCCCCTTTCTCCCTCTTATCGGGCACCACCCGAGCTACCTTTACCCTCCCACTCCATAATGTCCTTTATGTTCCCGACTTCCCTGCCAAACTCCTCTCTATTAGTGCTATCACCAAAGCTCTCAATTGTGGTGTCTTCTTCTATCCTTATCACTGCATATTCCAGGATCTTCGTACGGGGCAGAGGATTGGACTTGGTCGTGAGAATGGACGAGGGATCTACGAGCTTGTGGCCGATTCTCCTTCCCCTGGACCACAAGCTCTTTTCTCATTTTCTGGTATCTCAATGTTCTTTACAAACCTCTTTCTTGTGTCATTGTCGCCTGAGACACCCTAGTTTTTCAAAACTCAAAGATGCTTTACCATGGATAACTTTGTGTGATTTCAAATGTGAATCGTGTGAATTGGGGAAACATCATCACTCATCCTATCCAGCCCACACATGTATACCTTCCTCTCGACCCTTTGATCTCGTGCATTGCAACGTATGGGGACCGGCGCAACATGCCTCACCTTCCAGAGGACGCTACTATATCGTTTTTGTGGATGACTACACTCAACTGAGCTGGATCTACATCATTAAGAGTCGGAAAGAAGTTATTACAAGAGTCCAAGAGTTTTTCATGGAGGTCACCACACAATATGCTACTTCTCTGAATGTACTACGAACTGATAATGCCCTTGAGTTCACTCAAAATTCTATACACGAATTCTGTACGGGAAAAGGAATACTTCATCAGACCACATGCCCTTACACCTTCCAAAAAAATGGGGAAGCGGAACGGAAACATCGACATGTACTAGATGTGGTACGCACCCTGTTGGTTGGTATGAATGTTCCCATGTATCTATGGTCCGATGTGTTCTTACTACCACCTTCCTAGTGAACCGTCTACCTTCTGTTGTGCTCAGTGGTGCAATCCCAGTCCAATGACTTATACCCAATGCATACCTGTTTTCTCTACCACCACGAGTGTTTGGGTGTACCGCCTTTGTCCAAGACCATACTCCTAGCTTATCAAAGCTTGCCCCATGTGCACTAAAAGGAGTCTTTGTGGACTATTCTTGAACTCAAAAAGGATACCACGTGTACTTCCCCTCCACACGACACTACGTCACATCTGTAGATGTCACATTTCATGAGGATGTCCCCTTTTTCCAGCCATCTGCTTTAGTCCCTGTTCCCCTTTCCTCCACTGCTTCACCACCTTTAGACCCACTTCTTGTCCCTGTCGTTCCATCCTCTCCACTCAAAGCCTCTTCCCTCTGTCCGACCAGACTCAGACTCCCAATCTGATTCCCTAGAGTCCTCTCCTTCTGACTTTCCAGAGTCTCCTCTAATGCCTCCTACTTCTCTCTTCGAGCTCGTGCACCCGTTCTTCCTCTCTCCATGCTTGTTACCAACCTTGACCTATCCATTGCTCTTATAAAGGGCACTCGTCACTATACCCAACATCCTATCAGTCATCATGTATCCACTACTCATTTCTCCTCATCCTATAGTGCCTTTGCCCTATCCGTCCTTTCTGGGGCAATACCTAAGACATATCTTGAAGCTTTGCAGGTACCGGAGTGGAAGGCTATCATGGATGTTGAATATGCCACATTTCTTCAATGAGAGACTTGGCAGCTGGTGCCTCGCCCGTGCGATGTCAATGTCGTCTCATGCAAGTGGGTGTACTCCCTCAAGTACGATCCAAATGGCTCCATCACTCGCTACAAGGCACGTCTTGTGGCTCGGGGGTTCTCCCAAGCCTATGGTCTTGACTATATTGAGACCTTCTCTCCTGTGGCTCGCCTAAGTTCCATTCGTGTTCTCTTCTCTATAGCTCTCAACCATGCATGGTCTCTTCGTCAACTCGACATCTTTAATGCATTTCTTTATGGTGACCTTGCGGAACAAGTGTACATGGAACAACCTTCGGGGTATGTTGCTCAAGGGGAGTCTTCTATGGTATGTCTTCTTAAGAAGGCCATCTATGGACTTAAGCAAAGCCTTCACTCATGGTTCCACAAGTGCTCCCAATTGTTGTTCTCTTATGGTTTCGTCTCCACTATCTCTGACCCTACCGGTTATGCGAAGCGTACTCCAAAGGGGTGTGTTGTACTAGCAGTATAAGTTGATGATATCATTCTCATAGGTAGTGATGAAGCTGAGATTTCTGCAACTAAGGCCTATCTTTGCCAGCATTTTGTGACGCGCAATCTCTCTCCACTACGGTACTTCCTTGGCCTTGAAATTGCTTATCGTTTGGACCGAATTGCTTTGTGCCAGAGGAAGTATGCCCTAGACCTCCTGGAGGAAACGGGTATGCTCGGGTGTAAACCCATTGCCTCCCCTATGGAGACAAACATCGATTGGTAAGCTCATCTACTCGATAGTGACACGTCCTACTATTGCCTATGCAGTGAGTGTCTTGAGCCAGTTCATGCAAGCTCCTCGAGTGGTACACATTAATGGTGTATGTCATGTCCTTGCCTACATTAAGCGAGCCCCTGGAAAGGCCTACTATACCAAAGGCATAGACATCTTCATGTTGAGGCCTACTCTGATGCAGGATATGCGGGAGATAAAGCTGACCGTAAGTCTCATTGCGGATATGCCACTTATGTTGGAGGAAATCTTGTTACTTGGAGATCACAAAAACAATATGTTGTTTCTCGCTGCAGCGTCGAGTTGGAGTAAAGGGCTATGGCTGATACGATATCAGAAATGCTTTGGCTAAGGTCCCTTCTTATTGAACTCAACTTTCCTCCTCCATCGCCTATGAAGATGTATTGCGACAATGAAGCAGCCACCTTCATCGCTAGCAATGAGACCTTCCACATGAGGACAAAGCATATTGAGATGGACTGTACACCTCATGTCGCTTCCACACATCAACTAGCTACTATATTTACGAAGGCACTTGTTGGGACAACATATGAGACTATTGGAGGCAAGCTGGGCATGTTTGATCTCCACGCTCCAGCTTGAAGGGGAGTGTTGGAACCAAGGGCCCCTTTCTCCCTCTTATCGGGCCCTTCTTGGCCGGTTGATATTCACATCTCTCGCTCTCTCTCTCTCCTCTCTCTACTATATCTCATGCTAAAAAACCCTAATTATCTATCCCATCATCCTCTCTCCTGTATGCCCCAATCCTTCTCTCTATTTTATTACATCAATTAATTCATGCGATCGCATGCTCCAGATTTTGTCACATCAACTGCACATAAAAATAAAGAAAAATAATCCTACATGACATAAGTAAAAGTGAAATGACATGTATATAAAGAGCGTGGTCTTAATGGGTTAGTGAAAATATCTATTAATGGATGCTTAACCTACTAATGACACGTGTATGTACACACATAGGCTGCCACATGGCGACACAAAAACTGCTCCGCCACATCAGCTACCATGTCAATGCAATTTTAATGAGAATTTTTATTATTTTTTTAATTAAAAATAAATCCAAATAAATTCATAAAATCAGAAAAAAATTTCAAAAATAATCCCTAAAAACTAGAAAATTTATATCTTTCAAAATATAACTCAAAATTAATCCAAAGTTTATTTTTTTGGATAAAAAATTAAGCAATCGATCATTTTAAAAATTTAAATTCAATAAATAACGAGAGAATAATTTTTTTTTATAAAAAATACACTCATATCTCTTAGAAAATAAAACTTAGAAAATTAAATGAGTGTATAAAAAGTATTTTCTATAATTATTTAACATTAAAACCTAATTATAATCTCAAATACAAATGAGAATAATCTACTCTAAAATATATTATTTAATTATGGATAAGTCCATAGATAATTAGAAGAAATTCTTAAGATATTTGAAAATTCTATCAAATAAAATGATGAATTGAGATGAAAAATTAGCAAAATTGATATTTTTGCAAATCTCAAATACGAATCACATGAAATATTTACTTGATTTGGACTTGTCTCCATAAAGAAATCAAAAAGCAAACTAAGGAGAGGAAATTCATTCATGAAAAGAGAGAAAATAACAAATTCAAGTAAAATTAACCTAATCTATGAGTTGAAATTGAAATCTAATAAAGGATTAAGAGGAAAACATGTAATCTAACCTGAAATCGCGCTCAAAATGATACAAGTTTTTATTGGATCAAGGCTTTTTATTCTGCATTTCAGAAAATGGATATTCAGAGTTCAAGCAGTGAATTTTTCCTCCGCCTAAATCTTGATTTCAAGCACGCGGACATGGAATTGAGTCTAGAAGAACATCAAAACAAAATATTCAATAATTGACTTGTCCAAAAGTTTTGATTGATTAAAATATCCAAGAATGTATATATTGTCGAAGAGAGGGTATAAATAGAGGAAAATTGGCCGTTAGAAATGACGATTAAGTTTCGATCAATGGCTTAGATGAAATGATAGGATACAAATCAATGCTATTAAGTCATGCTCGTCTGATGAAAGATGAAGCTCTAACATTTATTCATGTCGCACATCAGGAGTGATAGTTGCGTAACGACTACCGTTCAATGAAAATTTTATTTTCACTTGATAAAAATAATGTTAGTCATTTTCTGGTAGATACAATAAATGGTTTCCTCTTACTCGTATATATACAATTTTTTCTATCCAAATCAAATTTGAATTTATTTATTTATTAATTTTACTTGGATTGTACAATATCTGCACTCACCAAAGAGAATGATTTCTTTGTATTAAACTTAAGAAGATTTTGTCAATTCATTTCTAGATTCAATTGATAAGCCATTAAATTAAGTATCATGTATAATAACATAACATAATATATGTGTATATCTTTTAGCCTTTGTACGATCAAAATAAGATATTCAAATATTGAGCTTTCCAAAAGGTTTGATTAATTGAAATGTCCACGAATGCATACATTATTGAAAAGAAAGAGTGTAAATAGAGAAAAATTTGGCATGGCCATTGAATTTTAACAATTAATCTTTGATCAACGGCTGAAATCAAATGTCACAATACGAATCCACATCCTTAAGTCCCGTCCATTTGATCGAAGATGAAACACTAAGATTTTGCCACGTCTCTCGTGAAGAGTGATCATTGGGTAACGGCTACCATTCAATTTTCATTGAATGTTGCCATGCATCCAAAGAGTCCATTAGGCGCATTCACTCCTAGCTATTATAACTCCTTTGATGAACGGCTAGGATCTAATCTTTGTTTATATAGAAAATCACCGCTGAATCAAAATACTCATTTTCTTATGTGAAAATGAAAGGCTGAGATTAATCCATTGATTCACTTTGATCCAACATCTTTGAGCATGCCACATCACCTACATAAATTAATATTAAAAAATATAGTCCTACATGGAAATAATGACATAAAAATGCGTGTATAAATAGGTTGATGGTCAGTTTAACTAAATCAATCCATTATGGGCATCAAGCATTGATTTCATTTCTCTTAACATGCGCCATGTGTGTGCTGGACATGCGCCCTGCGTGTGCCATACGTGCGAGATGTGGCACAAGCAAAACAAACACACCACATTAGCATGCACTATAAAACCTATTTTTATAAAAAATATTAAATAAATTTTAAATAAATTGAAAATTCCTAAAAATCTGAAAATTAATATGTTTCAAAATATAACTCCTTTTTATTTATTTTTTTGTTTCATGACAAATTAAATAATCTACCATTCTATGCATTTTAATTTAATAAATTATACACAAATAAAATGTTCACTTATATATATTTCAATTATATTTTTAAATTAAACTTGAAGTTACATCAAGGACATAGTTTCCTAGTCACAAGATGGAAGAACTAGATTGATGCAATAGTTAATGGTATACGATCAATGATAACATACACATTAATTCATTATTCGTCAGTGATTTTAAGGCATAATTTATATCATCATTATGCATGTTATCATGTTTTGATGAAATTTTTGCATTAATCATATCATATCACTCATAATTTTAATTTTAGAATTAAATTATAGTTAATGTCATACATAATTGATATTTGACCTTTTTCAATTGAAAGTCCCAATAGGGTGGTGGTTTAACCTAAGGAGGGGGGTGTGAATTAGGTTATATGTTAATTTTAATTGTTAATCTATAATTTTTTTGTTTACTACGATTCGTTGGTTAATCACTCACTTCTTGTCCTCTTGATGCACCAAATATTATTATACTGGTTGGGGCACCTAATGTCCCTTAATCCAGTCTTGAGTACTATAGACTCGGAGCCTCAATCCTCACCAAATGAAACCTAATCCTCTCACCCCTCAAATGAGTGAAGGACAATGTTCAAATATAAGGATTTAGATTTGCCCCCAACGGCAAACCTAACACTCACCTTTACTTGTCCCTATAGTACTACCCTCTAGGCCTCGACCTCCTCGGCTCCCGGACGCCCTTACTCCCTCAGGCCGATCTCCACACGATTGCTTGTCCCTTCAGGCCATGTCGTGCCTCTTCCGCTAGTACTACCGACCACCGGTAAATTGAGACCTTGTCTTCTGGCTCCTCTTGGTCTTCCCGCTCTCGAAGTCTTGACTCCTTCTCGTCTCAACAAATGAGACGATGTCGTCCTCTAAATGTGTGAATGCAATGGTATGGTAATCTAAATGCTACTAGCTATATGAGATGATAATATCAAATAAGTGAGGCTGAAATCACGAATATGTGAGACACACAATACAATAACTTCGGAGTTGATTCTTTGACCAAAGGGTTGACTTTTGACCTAGGGTTGACTTTTGACTAAATAGGGTTGACTTGACTAATCAGAGTTGACTTGGACTGTGAAGGTTGACTTTGACTGATCAAGTTGACTTTGTATGACTTGG
This sequence comes from Lemna minuta, assembly GCA_024174645.1. Taxonomy (NCBI): domain Eukaryota; kingdom Viridiplantae; phylum Streptophyta; class Magnoliopsida; order Alismatales; family Araceae; genus Lemna; species Lemna minuta. Next base: position 3,619,379 of record CM044104.1, on the reverse strand, counting down.
GTTGACTTTGACTAATTGGGTTGACTTTAACTTACTAGAGTTGACTCTAACTATTTAGGGTTGACTTTATGACAAGAGTTGATTTTTTGACTTCTGTTGACTATGAGTTGACTTTCTAACTTCTGGTTGACATTGGGTTGACTTTTCACTCAAGATGGTTGACTCTATCTAATTGAGTTGACTTCCAAATGATATGATTGACCTTAACTCATGAGGGTTGATTTTTGACTTTGGGTTGACTTTTGATCTAGATTGACTCTACCTAACTTCCACTGAATAGAATTACCTTAAGCACTAACTAACTTGAGATGGACTCAGTGAAGAAAAACGAGATGAGGTTGCAAATAGAATGCAAATTAGCTTCTAACTAATTGAGAATGAATTCAGTGAGAAAAATAGGTTTATTACTGCAACTAGAACAACTAGGTTAGCCAATATATATGACAGACCTTAATATAAACTGAGTAGAAAAAGAAATAATGTATTTGAGGGAAATAAAACAAATTATCTCTTACCCTTGACTAATAATATCAAGCTTTTGAATGTTAAGATAATCAACACTATATTCTGCGAGACAAAATCAAATCTTAATAGAATTACCTCGATGAAGTGGATGAGATTCAGTTGAAATATAACTGTCAAAAAAATATAAACGAACCTCTACTGTTTATGACTGAGACTGATCGATCCTGAAATAAAATAACTCAATGAAGTAGATGATCTTCAAACAATAATCGGATTGGATATCACAGTGAATATCAAAACAACCACAGTTATATATAAATTCATGACAAACGAAATAAAGGTAGCAAATGATAACTTATGTACCTCTGTTAGTATCACAGTGACTATGACGACAGTCTATTAAACAAGACAGTAATTTATGTAATCAGTAGAATTCATTTATTGCAAGCTGCCTATTTAGACAACAAAAAAAAGTGACTAAGACACAACTATTTATAATGTAAACTAACTGTAGATAAGACTAGATTAATCACAGAGGAATGCAGAAGATTAAGTTAACACAGTTGATGAGATAATGTTTATTGTTAACTGTAAAATATTGAAATCAGAGTGTCAAAGATATTTAGAGCTGTGTAATGGACTAAGAAAATGAAGTTATAAAAAAAGAGAATCAACTCTATACAGAGTTATGCAAATGACTCAGAATGAGGTTAATCAAGACAGATAATTAAAGCTTAATACATTTTTATGAATAATTGACAACTAAGTTTATGAGAGCATAGAAGTAATGCTAATTGAAGTGCACAACCACTGAATGTAGAGAATGATTGAGGAATAGAATTAATACTGACATAATATTAACTCTGACAGATTATTAATGATGACTAAGAATTTAATCAATACAAACTTAAAAATGCACTAATTAGATTTATATGAATCACTAACAACTGAATTAATACCGACAGAAAGATAAGCCAATTAGATTAATGCCACTAATTGATAACGGAGATATTCAATATTGAAAATAAAAAACTCAATAGATTTGTATTCCCAACTGATAACGAGGTTACTCACGAAAAAAATTCAAAACAATAATTTGTATTAATGAAATACAACTGACGGACTGAGATCTAGATTAACACAGGACATCCTTCAGATAAGACCACCTTACTAAGCTAACCTAATAGGGGGAGAATCTACGAGGTTCGAGTTGACCGAATGAACGATTTCAAGGAGATGAAAAACCAGAAAGGAGATCAAAACCGCCTAAAATGATTTCAATTCACTGATTGAGGATGATCAAAGATAGAACAAAGCGATTTGGCGAACCATGGTCAGAATGTCGATGTTGGCGTATCCTTTACTAGTTGTCGTAGAGGATGAAGATCAGAACATGAATGCCAGATGAAGATTTCTCTTTGCACTGTTCTTCTATCTTCACGCAGAGGAGAAGATATTTTAGCTCATGAAGTCAATCGAGGTGTTGCCTTCTTCTCTTTTCTCGATTTCAACTTCAAAACCCCCAACCAAAAATGTTAACCCTAGAAAACGAAAACCTAAAACTTTAAGTAGCTCGATAAAAACATATGTGTATTCGATAATACCCTAATAGATATCTATAGGAAATAATAGTATTATTAAGCCTATAGATATGTTTGAGCTTATACATATACTGAGCCCATATATGTACTGAGCCTATATATTACCAGGCCTATATATATATATATATACATAACTATATATTCTGGCAGTAATAATATGAGATTAAGTAAGCTCATACTTTATCTAAAATTAAGTAAACTATATATATATCTATCTATCTATTTATCTATGAATATATCTATTCATGCATCTATACATGAGACTATGTAACTGGATATGTTTGATAGAACACCAAAATGAAGCATGGGAAGATAGTGACTGCAGGAGGTAGTAAATTCCTGAAAAAAATAAGTCTTCATGGACACATTAGTAGGTTAGTGGAAAATAACCAAGGCAGACCTAATGTAGTAATGATTAAAATTAATAACATACAATAAAACAATCTATGAAAATTAATTCCTCCATTTGTGACAATGACAATTCAAGATTAAATGCTTATGTCAAAACTAGCGCTCTAACATCAATGTTAAGCAAGGATGAATCAATCGTATGTGCATGAGTTTCATGACCATAAGTCATTAAATGAAGAATGACAAGGACAAAGATGTGATGAAAACAAGTGGTTTTTAATTTTTCTAGCTTCTTTACATTTAGAGAAGAAAGATGGAGATCAAAATGGAAAATATTCATCCAAAAAGGAGCTTTCTATGAAAAGATATGTTTATTTTAAGTTTTTGGATTTTTCTAGAAATTTTTCCCTTTTTATTTTATTTTTATGAATTTTTTTATATTTATTTGACTAATCTAGATTTTCTAAATATTTTTCAAGATTTTTAAAATCAAGAAATAAATTTTATTTTATCATTTTGATGAGGCACTACATTCACATGGCACGACAAGGTGGTGCTACGCAGCACCCAATCAGCAGTTGTGTGGCACCATTAAGAGGAGTATTAGTTATTAAGTATTTTGTTCACATTTGATAGCCCTTAATGGATTTTATAATTTAAGAAACATACTTTTTACATTTTTGCAAAATTTTTTCCATGTGAGACTAAGTTCATTTTTTACATGGACCCATGGCATGTTATACAACATTGGATCTAGTAAATTGGGCCTATCAAATCTCATTTCTTTGAGCAGCACAAATGGCACATTTCTTTGAGCAGAAATACATGGCCTCTAATATATCCATATTTTCTCTCTCCACATGGCCAATCTCAGGGTACCATGTGACACAATCTAGGGAGTTCTACACTTGATGAGATTAATCCAAATAGTTGCCACATCTTTAGCACTTTCTCACTCCTCGTGGTGAATGAGACACATGGTACAATTTTTCTAGAGCTTCCGATCTTGATCAATCATGATCAGACTTCCATAAATCAGCCAAGCTATTTTAAAGGAAAATTCAATCTCCATAAGTGCTCCAAATTGAAATCATGATATCCCATGATCTTGATGAAGTTTAGAGTTGAAATTTTTTGTGCATAATCATTATTTTATGCTCTTTGTCCTTAAAATAACTGATATACATTTTGATGTAAAAAATTATTTTTTTTAATGCTCCATTGGTGACTTCGAGTATTAGCTAGCTAAAAGAAAGAACATTGATTGATCGTTCGTCATGCATCAAATATCATTTTTAGTGAGTTTCTTCCCTTCTCTATTCATTCCTCATGTTGCATGCAAGTTGGAAAGTCCGGGCGAGATACACTAGCTCTCAAAGGAGTGATTGATTGGAGAGCATCACTAGAGTGAGTTTTTTTATCGTGAATTCTTTATCTTAGGATATTTTTGTGTCAACCCTTTTTATTTTGTCCAGATTTTCTATCCCTAAATCCACATTTTCAACCTTGAATCACATTTTCACCGATCAAGAATTTTTAATGTTTTATAAGAGATTGAAAGTATTCTATTGGTTCATCTCATCTTCCATTTACATCTCCTTTTTTCATTGATTATTTTCACTTTATTTCTTTGAGAAAACAAGCAAAATATTCCTTCATTTTAATCTTTTAAAAATCCTCTTTGTGAGTTTGACCATGACTCTTCACTTTTCTAAATTTTGAAAATCAAATTCAAAGAGCTGATTATAATATTTTTTATGCATGAACATGTGCTTTCAACAATAGTGATTTTACGCTTCTAAATACTCTTATTACCTACATTACAAAATCATATGACAACCAGGTCAGTAGGCTTGATTTTTGTTCATGGATTGGTGATGAAACTCATAAACTTCAATTAGGGATTAGAAAGTCAATTTGAAGGGAGTAGGGATCAACAAGTAGAGCTAAAGAAGTAAACTTGTGTGCTACTATAGGAGCATGGTGTGATGGATATTATGTGACCTATAAGCCAATCACACTTCCATGTATCTTGCTTATGTTCATTGAAATGAATCCATCATCATTCATGTGCGATATTTGTAATGAAATCCATGAGCATATGCAATGATTAAGTAAATTATGATGAGATCATAATACAATGATCACTAGTCTTTAAAAATATGTTATAAAAATTCCTATTAGTGGGATATTGGAGAAAGACATCGAATTAATTTGGAATAAAATAGTACTATTTGATTCAATTCATATGATATGGCTGATCTTGTAGCCATTGGTGTGGAGATACTAAGGATAGATAGTGGGATACTCTTTAGAGAGATTTTACTGAATTAATCTATATGAATCCTTGAATGGTATTATACCTAAATGTCAATCAGGTTTATTCAGTGTCATGGTTGTGTATATGGTTCTGTACCTTGAGACACCAAAGACATCTTGTGGATGGATGATCATGTTTTGATTATGACCTATGAATCCCTGACCACAAGATCTCTAAAATGACATTTATTGGATGCAACATGAAGTCCTCAAAGATGATTGTGTGGTCGAGATGAGATTATCTGCCCTCAATATTTGAGGAGATTGACTCAAGGAATGAGATATGATGAAATACTTGGCCAAGGTAGTAAAAATATCAGAGGAGTTCATGATGATTTCTTACACGCATTACTATTAACTTGAGTAACTAATTAGGATTTGATTGTTGACAATACCCTAAGTCATTTATGAGTCTCGTGTGGGTGAAGGATTATACATACATGTTAAGTGATGACAAAACGGTTCTATAAGGGAGTTCTTATATACTATATATCTCTTAGAGTATGTGGTATAGCTTGGCACCCAACATGCTTGCAACTCAACCTATTGATTGTGTTAAATTGATCCTTAATTAATTAATCTACATGTTGAGGTAGATAATTAATAAAGGTTGACAAAATAAGATGTTATTGTGTCTATAGAGTTATAAGCTAAAGAGATATATAGACCTAGAGAGTCACACACATTAGGTTTATGGATGTTGGTAGATGTAAACATAATTATGAGGGTTTTCATGAAAAAATCTATATACCAAATGTTTATCAATAAGGGGAGAACAACCATAACTCAGGGTGCCTGATGGAACGAATTAATGCGGTCGTTCATTACACACCAACTCCTGTCAAAATTAATACCAAACTCACCAATTTTATCAAATAATCACGAATTAAGGAGTATAGTGGTGAATAAGGGATGATTCCACGGAGAATTAAGATAAATTCGGATGATCTTTTGAAATTCGATCAAATCAGACAATGAATCACGGTGAGAAATTAGGGAAATTAATATTTTTGAAAAGAGGACTTGAAAACGAATTCACGGAATCAAAAATCATTGAATTTGGATCAAGATTTGCGGAGAAATCATCAAGTGAATCAGAGAGAAGTTTTCGAAATTGAAAATCGTGAAAAACTGAAATTGAAATTGAAATTAACTAAAATTGTGATTTGACATTAAAATATAAAGCTATACGAAGGAAGATTAAGATGAAACACGATCTCTAACCCAAGAGTGCTCTCGCATTGATCCAATTATTCGTCGGATCAAAGACTTTTCATTCCCGAATTCAAAAAAATGATTGTTGATGTTCAAGAGCCGATTTCTTCCTATTCTCTCAACAAAATCTCACTTTCAAGCACTCCTTGGACGCAAAAATGACTCTAGAAACGATGGAAAGCAAGAGATTCAAGAGATTTGGTGTGTCTAAACAATTCAATTACTCGAATTGCCTTGGAATGCTTTACAATGTCAAAGAACATCTCTATTTATAGGGTGAATTCGGCGTAACCGTCCCATGAAGCAATTAATCTTTGATCAACAGCTCTGATGAAACGCAGGATTGTGAATTGTTACGGTTAAGTCGTGATCATTGGATCTCAGAAGGACTGTCGAGATGAAGCCATGTCGCGCGAATTATAAGTAACACATCAAATTGCCGCCGTTTGATCTTGATTTGACGCTCTATATGTGTTTCGTCAGTTTTAATCTCATCCATTATAACTCCTCAGATTGACGGCTGAGATTAAATTGTTTTAAAATGATTTGCCGACAAATAGATTTGTGCCATGTACCCCCCCTTCCCCCCGCCTTAAGTGATGATCGATGGTCGCGATTAATCGCGTGATCTGAGGTTCCACATGCTGCCACATCACCTGTGCAAAAATAAAATGTTATTTAATTCAAATAAATTGATTATGAGTTCAGAAAAATACAAATAAAAATTTCAAAAATTTCAAAAAAATCCCTAAAAATTTATATCTTTTAAAATATAACTCCAAATTAATCCAAAATTTGTTTCATTGGATCAGAAATTTAGTTATCTATCATTGTAAAAGTCAAAATTTATTAAATAACAAGAGAATAAATTTCTATTTAAAAAATACTGTCATTTATTTTAGATTTTAAAACTTAGAAAAAATATATGAGTATATAGAAAAATGATTTCTCTTTTTATTTAACCTTAAAAACTAATTATAATCTCAAGTAAAGATGGGTTATGAAAATATTGTCTTTAATTCATCATAATTTACCATAAATTAATGCATTTTAAGATTATAATGACTTTTTTTATAGAATGATAGATAAACACTAAAAAATATAATAACAAACATTAAATACACACAGATTCATGTCAAAATTGAAAATCCCTATAAGGTGGTGATTTAACCTAAGGGGGGGGTGAATTAGGTTTATATATTACTAAAATGGTTTCTTTCTCTTCTTTATTTGATTCATTGAATTAGCACTCACCTCTCTTCTTCACTATACACCAAGAATTATTATACTGGTTGGGGGACCTAACGTCCCTTAATCCAGTCCCGAGTGATGTTGACTCGAGCCTCAATCCTCACCAAAAGAAACCTAATCCTCTCACCCTTTAAATGGGTGAAGGACAATGTTCAAAACACAGCTTTAGGTTTTCCCCCTATCGGCAACCCTAACACTCTCCTTTACTTGAACCTCTAGTACTACCCCATAGGCCTCAATCTCCTTGGCTCCTGGATGCCCTGACTCCCTCAGGCTGATCTTCACACAATCGTTCGTCCCTTCAAGCCCAGTCATGCCTCTCCTGCTAGTGTTGTTGACTTCCGATAAGGTGAGACCTCGACGTTAGACTTCTCCTGATCTTCTTGCTCCCAAGTCTTGACTTCCTCTCATCTATACTGATGAGACACCCCTGATCTCGGTGAGTATGAATACACAATTATGTTTGTCTAAATGCTAATATATATATGAGTTGAAGATCACAAATAAGCGAAAGTGAATTCACGAATAAGTGATATACCTAAGACTCTAACTACTAGGACGGATTTCCTATCCTATGGGTTGATTTTCCGATCTAGGTCAACTTTCTAACTTTGGGTTGACCTTTTGTCTTTGGGTTGACTTTTGACTTAGGGTTGACTTTTTTATGTATGGTTGAATTTTGACTAGAGTTAACTTTTATACTTATGGTTGACTTTGGGTTGACTTTTGACCTACAGTTGAGTGAGTGTGAGTACGTGGGGGTTGACTGTGAGAGAGAGGAGTTGACTATGAGTGGGTGGACTGTGAGAGAGTGTTGTTGACTTTTGACCTACTAGGACTCTATCTAACTACCATTTAGTAAACCCACATACACAATTAACTAAAATTGAGAATGCATTCACTATGAACAGAACAACTAGGTTAGCCAATATATAAGACATATCTTAATTTAAACTAAGTAATAGAAGAGATAATATATTTGAGAAAAATAAATAAATTACCTCTTACCCTTGACTATTAATATCAAGTTGTTGAACATTAAGACAATCAACAATATAATTATGAGAGACTAATCAAATCTTAAATGAAATACCTCGATGAAGTGGATGAACTTCAGTTGTATGCAAAATGGATTAAACAATATGTGAGAGGTATTAACACATAAATTAAAAAGGGTACACACACACTAATTAGATGAGATCCCACAGTGAGCAACCTGATAAGTAATAATCAATAGATAAAAGAAAACTTCTACTAATTGTGAATACGACTAACTAATCCTGAAAAATGAGAAAACTCAATGGAGTAGATATACTTCAGATAGTAATTGTGCTAGATACCACAGTGAACGACATGTCAATCACTTCTACAAGCATGTGAAATCACCCCACAATTAAGTTAAACACTGTACAGAAATTGTGACAGCAAGTTTAATGCAACAAATTGAATCAATGAATATACTTTCCCGTGGACAATAATAATCAGTAATCTAATTAATGTTTATTTGTATATATACTGCAGTGTGTAGGTAAAATTTAAAAATTAAGCAAGTAACCAAAATCGCACGACGAGTCAAAAACTTGGAATTGCTTAATTCTAACACAATTATAATTTTAATACCGAATAGAGATTATGAGCGCGGGACCAATCTACTACAGACCGAATGATACTATAGATCCTTTTTCGAAACGATGATAAGAAAATTGAAAACACTAAACAATAACAAAAAAAGAACACATAAGATAAACCGATTAAACCACTTAAGTAACGTGGAGAGTTTCTAGCGTAGTCATATGTAGAAGTGGCCTTTGCAAATTGATGTCCGATGCTCAACGTAGGCGATTTCTTGTGAGGAACAAGAGAAAATCAGACGACCGTTCCTCTTTTAATCATATCTCAGAGAAGGGCACTTGTTTTGCTCGGAGACGATCGGGCTTTTTGCTCTTTTTCTATTTCACGATCGGGAAGAATGACCTTTTTTTTTCAAACCCTAACTCCTATATAACACATTGAGTTAGAGGAGAGGAGGGAAGTTACCATGGTATCCTTAACGGGATCAGTAGTATAAACCTAAGTTATATTAGTGAACTTTTGGGGATAATATTAGCCTAAGTAAACCTGGAAAATCTATTGCATCTCATTCCTTGAGTCACTCTCTTCGAATAATGAGGGTAGATGATTTTATCTTGGACCAATTATCTTCAAGGACTTTATGCCATAGCCCACAGATGACGGTGGGAGACTAATGGCTAGGGATTCATATATTATAATTAAAAAAAATTATTCATCCATAAGATGGAGTTTTGGTCTTTCATGTCAAAAGATCGTGCCCACAATCGTGACATGAATCAACCTGATTGATACGTAGGTATAATATCATTTAGGGAACACTTTAGTGAACTCCTTCTCCAAAGAGTACTATCTATTTATCATTAGTGTCTTTATACCGGTGGCTACATGATTAGCTCTTACTCATCATATGAGTTATATAAGATAATATTATTCTTTCTAGATAATTTGACGTTCTTCTCAAATATAATAAAAATAGGAATGTTTAGGAAGATAAATTTTGCGACTAGTGATAATTGATTATGATCCCATTTTAATTCACTCAGTCATTGCATATGTTCATAGAACTTATTATAAATACTCGACAAGAATGACAATAAATAAATTTCATTTCAACAAATAGAAATGAGATATGTGAAAATATGATTAGCTTCTTGTTAACCATAAAATATCTATTACTTTAGTGGTGATTTTCCTTGATCGCATTCTGAAGATAATACAGGGAAATCGATAACTTTTTCTCCCTTCCTAAATTATATTTGTAGAGCAGATTAATGACAACAACCTAATTAGACGTCCTATTTGTGAGAACAGAAAATGGGGAAAAATGAGGCTGAACTCTAAGCGAGAGAGAGAGATCTATATGTAAAGGACAAGTTGGGCACAAGATAGGCCCAATGATAAACACATGAATGTCTCTTCGTAGGCCCCTTCATCTAGAGCATCACTATCAATCATATCTGTGATGCTGCTCCCAAAGTAAGCTAAAAGGGCTTACTCACTAGACCTTTGGTGAAGAGTATACTCACTAGTTGTTACAAAGTAGAGCCATAACAAGTAGAGATGAGACCCTCAAAATCTTGTCACAAATAAAATGATAATCCACTTTTTAAATGGTATACTCCAAGGAAAGGCTAGTTTGTTGGCTGGCAAAATGACATCTTGATTACCAAATGCATATTGATGAAAAGCTAAACCAAAAATCTAGAATTAGAGCTTGTTAGCCATCAACTACTCTATCTTCACATTTGATGAGTAAACAACACTCGCTTCATACATACTCAGCGGGTAAATAAATGCCGCCAAGACAAGCACAAGATCAAAATGTAGGTTTCATCATTGCTATTCCATCACCTATAACTAGCATCTATAGATAAGCCTAAATATGTCATGAACAACATTCATATGTAGTACTAATGATACCCTTTCCTAGAGCTTTCTTCAAATGGACAAGAAACACAAGTGCACTAATTGAATGAACCTCTTAACATTTATGTATAAATTAGTGTGGAAATAGCCGAACCATTAAAGAATATCTAGATGAGCATGCTTCACATTGATGTGCAGTCATTGAAAACACACATCCATGTGTCAAATTTTAGGATTCAATCACGAATTGATTAGCATAATGGTGAGTAAGGGTCAAATACACTAAGGATTAGGAAATTTTTTAGTTATCTTCAAAATTTGATCAAATTGGATGATGAAATGGGGTGAAAATTTAGAGAAGTTGATATTTTTAGAAATAAGACTCCAAGAAAATTCATGCAATAAAAATCATTCAATTGATAGTATTCGGGATAAACAAAGAGCGAAATAAGGAGATAGAAATTGACCACAAAGAGAGAGAAAGTCAAAAAAATTAGTAAAATTGATCTAATTTACGCATCAAAATTAAAATCTAATGATATAGGAAACCATTAGAAGAAAACACATAATTTATCCTAAAATTTGCTCGAATGATCCAATTAATCACCGCCTTCAAGAACAAAAATATTGAGTTCAAACGATGAATTCTTTGTATTCTCAACAAACTCATTTCAAACACTCCCTAGATGCAAAATGAGTTTAGAAGATGATTGAAACAAGAGATTCAGATTATGTTATCCAAAAGGTTTGATTAATTGAAAATTTGAGAATGCATACATTGTTCAAAGAGAGAAAAATTTATAACATTTCAAAATTGAGCGTGATTGCTCTGGATCTTTCCTTGGATCAAATCAATGATTGCAATGGAAATCGAAGGGCGAATCGCTATGGTTAAGTCGTGA
>CM044104.1:3577123-3607337 GCA_024174645.1 Lemna minuta | reverse complement strand
ATATAAGACATACCTTAATTTAAACTAAGTAATAGAAGAGATAATATATTTGAGAAAATAAATAAATTACCTCTTACCCTTGACTATTAATATCAAGTTGTTAAACATTAAGACAATCAACAATATAATTACGAGAGACTAATCAAATCTTAAATGAAATACCTCGATGAAGTGGATGAGCTTCAGTTGTATGCAAAATGGATTAAACAATATGTGAGAGGTATTAACACAGAAATTAAAAAGGGTACACACACACTAATTAGATTAGATCCCACAGTGAGCAACCTGATAAGTAATAATCAACAGATAAAAGAAAACTTTCTATTGATTGTGAATACGACTAACCAATCCTGAAAAATGAGATAACTCAATGGAGTAGATATACTTCAGACAGTAATTGTGCTGGATACCACAGTGAACGACATGTCAATCACTTCTACAAGCATGTGAAATCACCCCTCAATTAAGTTAAACACTGTATAGAAATTGTGACAGCAAGTTTAATGCAACAAATTGAATCAATGAATATACTTTCCCGTGGACAATAATAATCAGTAATCTAATTAATGTTTATCTGTATATATACTGCAGTTTGTAGGTAAATTTTAAAAATTAAGCAAGTAACCGAAATCACACGAAGAGTCAAAAATTTGGAATTGCTTAATTCTAAAACAATTAAAATTTTAATACCGAATAGAGATTATGAGCGCGAGACCAATCTGCTACATACTGAATGATACTATAGATCCTTTTTCGAAACGGCGATAAGCAAATTGAAAACACTAAACAATAACAAAAAAAGAACACATAAGATAAACCGATTAAACCACTTAAGTAACGTGGAGAGTTTCTAGCGTAGTCAGATATAGAAGTGGCCTTTGAAAATTGAAGTTCGATGCTCAATGTAGGCGATTTGTTGCGAGGAACAAGAGAAAATCATACGAGCGTTCCTCTTTTAATCATATCTCAGAGAAGGGCACTTGTTTTGGTCGAAGAGTATCGGGCTTTTTGCTCTTTTTCTATTTCACGATCCGGAAGAATGACCCTTTTTTTCAAACCCTAACTCCCGTATAACACATTGAGTTAGAGGAGAGGAGGGAAGTTACCATGTTACCCTTAACGGGATCAGTAGTATAAACCTAAGTTATATTAGTGAACTTCTGGGGATAATATTAGCCTAACTAAAGCTGGAAAATAATTAAAAAATATAGATAACTAAGTTAGTGAGTTAATCATAATTCATATTAACAACAAGAGAAAAAATAAAGTAATAATAGTTCATATTAATAACACAAGAAAAAAATTAAGAATTAACATTAAATGGGTAGAAATGGGCAATTCAAGAAAGATAAATGTACATCGAATCTAGTGCTCTTAAAAAAATAAATATCAAACTCACCAATTTTGATCAAATAATAACGAATTTAGTATAGTGGTGAATAAGGGTCGGATCCATGGAGAAATAAGGGAATTTTGAGAGATCTATTGAAATTCAATCAAATTGGATGATGAAAATGTGATGAGAAATGAGGGATTTTGATAGATTTGGAAAGAGAAACTCAAAGACAAAATTTAAAGAATCAAAAATCACTCGATTTGGATCAAGATTTTTGGAGAAATCAAAGAGCGAATTAGGTAGAAATTTCCGACATGAAGAGAAAGAAATCTGAAATTAAAAACGAGATTAACTAAATCTACAATCCTAAATTACAATTTAATGATACATGACAAAATATTAGGAGGAAAACACATAATCTAACCCGAGATAGTGATCAAAATGATCCAATTAATCGCCAGAAATCAAGGTTTTTCATTCCACGATTTCGAAGACGATCATCTGTGTTCAAGTGACAAATTCTCCCTATTCTATTGACGAAAATCTCACTTTCAAAACACTCGTTGACCCGAAAAGTGAGTCTAGAAGAAATTGAAAGCAAGATATTCAAGGATGGTGGTGTCTAAACAGTTCTATTACTCAAAAATATCCAAGAATTTTGCAATCTCGAAGAACATCTCAATTTATAGAAAATTTGGGCGTAACTGTCGGATGGAGCGTTTAATCTTCGATCAACGGCTCTGATGAAACGCAGAGATGTGAATCGTTACGGCTAAGTCATGGCCGTTGGATCGAAGATGGACCACATCGTGTGTGTTATAAGTAACACATCAAATGCCATCGGTTGGATCTTGATCTAACGCTTCATGTGCGTTTTTCGTCGATTTTAATCTCAGTCGTTATAACTCCTCAGATCGACGACTGAGATTAAATTATTTTGAAAACGATTCACTGAATAATAAGATTGCGTCACGTACCTCCCCCCCCCCACCTTAAGTGACGATCAATGGTCGCAATTAATTGCGCGATCGGACCCTCCAGATTTTGTCACGTCACCTGCGCGATTAAAGAATTGATTTTAAATTCAGAAAAATTCAGAAAAAAAATCCGAAAAATCCCTAAAAATTAGAAAATTCATAACATTCAAAATACAACTCCAAATTAATCCAAATTTTTTTTATTGGATCAGAGATTAAATTATTTATCATTCTAAAAAGTCAAATTATTTAAATAACCAGATAATATATTTTTATTTCAAAAATACACTCATTTCTCTAAAAAATTAAACTTAGAAAAATAAATGATTATCTAAAAATTATTTTCTCTCATTATTTAGCATTAAAAGAATATTATAATCTCAAATATAGATGAGAATAATCTACTTTAAAAATATATTCTTAAAAACGTACAATTATCCCTAAAATAGTGCATTTTGAGATTATAACTTAAATTTGCATGAAATGATAGATATGCACGCAAAGTATGATGACATGCATAAAAATGGAATATTGTCTGTCTTAATTTGCATTAATAATCATGTAATTGCATGTTAAGATTGCATGTTATCAGTTAGCATGTTATTATTGCCCATGCAAGCCTTGTGAGAATTCTCTTCTTTCTTCTCTTTCTCTATTAGTAAAGAGGTTTAAAGAGGAGATCCAACCATCCAAAGATTGTGTGAATACCACACTAGAGGCTAGACACTGACATAGCTTCAAGAAATCCTTAAATGTAACCCTCTAAGTTTTTTTCTCATATATACTAGATAATATGATCCTCTGTTCCACGAGCCTTGGCATTTTAAATATCTGATTCAATGTATTCCACTACACTCAATACTTTGATTGAAATTTTTGAAGGCTTATCAACCTTAGATCCCAACAATGGTATCACTTCTAGGTTCTAATCTTCGTGTGCTTTCTAACGAGCCAAAGAATGTCCAAAATGAATCATAAATAAGAAAGATATGATAATTTTAAGTTAGGCGATCATAGAAGGAGGAGATCTCTAGAGCTCTGCCATCAGTGGCGATTGATGTCCGCCAGAGCACTGATAACATGCAATTTATACATTGGAGCACTGATAATCATCATTATTCAAATTAATTCATGATTAAATCCTAACTAGAGTGAGTTTAACATTTATTTTGATGCATAGATGTGTGTTTTTAACGACTAAATGATCACGCCTTGTCAAATGGCATCGTAGCCAAGGAATTAGGGGCATATTTTTGTAAAAAATTGATACTTTTGACTAAGTCAACTTGTATTTTTCAATTTCTCTTTTGATTTTAACTCGCATCGATCCTAGTTTGAGCAATCCAAAGTAGAAATTGATTTTCAAATATTATTGCTTTGATGAGATTGAGTGATTTTTCTTTTTTTATGGATTATGGGTAACTCTTAGGGATATAACCCACTTAGAGAACGAGGAATAACCCTTTACACGATATATTTGAAAACTCCTAGCTCGGATGTCAACGATACCACCTAGCTAGACTGCTCCAGCGTGATAACGGTTGTTAGGACTGCTAAATCGGTTGTATTTGCCACCGGTCGAGGAGTTGTTGGCTGGTCGGAGCCTAGATGATCATTGGCTCTATTGTGAGAAGAAGACAAAACCAGCCGGCTATAGAGAAGATAGCGCCAGTCTCGCCGTTGGATGGCTGGCGGCTGGACGAAGCTTGACTGGTAGTTGGATGATCCGCCAGCAGGTGTAGAGAAGTGGAAACCGGTGGAATCGATAGCTGTAGAGAAGACGACGCCAGTTTTGTCTTTTTTTTTTATTTCACTTTTATCGTTTCGAGCAAGCCCTAAATTGTGCGCAGGCTGGCTGGACGAAGCATGGTGGTGGTTGGATGACCTATGGGTGGTGGTAGAGAGGACGAAACTGGTTGAACCAGCGACTGCAGAGGAGATGACACCAATTAATTTTTTTATTTGTGTTTCGCCATCGCCATCTCGAGCAAGTCCTGATTGAGTTAGATACCATGTGGCAAAGCGCCAGTACAGTGAGAAGAAGCAGAAAAGGAAGAAGAAGAAGCAGACGAAGAAACCCTATATTGGATTCAGGGGAGAGAGAGAGAGAGAGAGAAGACGGAGAAAGACACCAAAGAAGGACAATGAGAGAGAGGGAGAGAGAAGAGAGAGAGACCAAAGAAGAAGGGCAATGAGAGGAAGAGCTATACAATCTGGGTCATTCGATCCATATTCAATTATATTAGTCTATTCCAAGAGAATAAGAGAGAGAAGATATCCAATAAAGAGCTATAGGCTAAAATATATATTTTGATTCATGGGATTATAATGTATAACCAAATATAAGTGAAAAATCCAGTTCATTTGATTCTTAAGTAGTTTCTCCTGCCCCATTTTGACTTGATAAACAAATTCTATAGATAGAGAGATGAGGAGCTGATGAGAGTATTTGTGCATCCATTAAGTACTCTTCAAGTCACATGTTTATACATAAAAAAACCAAATCCACTCTAAAGATAATTAAAAACAAGTAAAATTGTGAATATGGGCCAAATCCACAATAAATTGGGCTAACGACGATGAGAGATAAAAACTCAACTAAATTTACAAAAAGGATGAAAGTAGGTGAGAAAATAAAGATAGATTTACAAAGAAGGATGTCAATTAGAGTTGAAATGAATGGATATTGGAAAGAGAATATTGTGATGGTAAGAGAGGAAATTGTGGCGAACCCACTTGACAGACACTAGAAGTCTTCATCTTACTCATATTCTAACCCTCATTCACCTCTAATACATGTGAAGGTTGATTATTAACTTGGAGGCATCACAAAGATGACCCTATGTCATGAGGTCAAAGCCTTTAGATAACGATTCTTTGATGGCAGTTGTCGATGTTCAACCATGGAATCCCATGCATTTCAAAGGAAACCAATGATAAATATACAAGATCATGAAAGAAATGCCAAATTATCACTAATTGTGGTGAAAAAATCAATTTTGGCCATGATCAAGGCCTAAAAATTGAAGCATGAGAATAAATGGTGAAGAGAATCCTCTTTTATAGGGGTTTCAAGGTTGAAATGGCTTCAAATGGGTTATTTTGAGCCTCAACTATTTGATCTAGGGTTAAGGGTTGCAATTATTGAGGTTGCACCAATTGAGTGCTTAAAAATCAACCAAAAAGCACCCTAAAATAGCCTTAAAACCTTTGTAAATATTCCCAACTGTCCAATCGCTCATTTCTACATTGATGGACAACCTAGATGGTGCCATATTGCCCTTAGATGGCCTGTTTGATGAAAGTCAAGGGTTGGAAGGCTCCTTGGCCCCAAGATTAGGTAGTTGGTGATCAGAAGCCACCATGCGCCATGTGTTATGCCATTTGTGTTGTGATCTTACGCTCAATAGACTTTCAAGATTTGGATGAAAATGTTGAACAAAATGGAATATCTTGAATCAAACATTCAAAACACAGAGGTGCTAAGAACCAATGATATTATCATCTAGTATAGATGACAATCTATACTTACAGGGTTTGAAAGAGTTATCAAATCTGTTCGAGTGTCTAGCCTCTAGCAATGTCTACATGATCGCTAGACAATTGGATCTCCTCTTCAACACTCTTTACTAAAATGGAAAGAGAAAAAAAAGGAGAAAATTTTTACAAGGCTTACATGGACACCTTTAGTTGTAGTTATTATCCTCTTATTTGTAGACATTGGGTATGTGCACTTTTCATAAACCTTTATAATTATGCCGATATAGACCATCATATATAGACCTTATGTGTGCGACCTTCTAGGTCCATATATATCACTAGTTAATAAATCTATAGACCCAATGATGTCTTATTGGTTTACCTTATTAATTATCTTTGTCAACATATAGATGAATTAATTAAGAATTGATTTAACCCAATTGATAGGTCGATTTACAAACCATTTACGGTGCCAAGATATATCATGTGCCCACAAATATATAAGGTATAAAAGAACTCTTGTATAGAACCTTCCAGTCATCAGTTATCGTGAACGTATAATCCTCAATTGTAAAAAAACTCATGAATAACTTAAGGTATAGTCAATTGATAAACCCTAATCGATTACTCAAGTTAGTACTAAAGCATAAAAGAAATTATCTAAAACACCTTCTCTAAAATTTTTACTACCTTGGCTAAGGATTTAATTTCATCTCATTCCTTGAGTCGATCTCCTCAAATATTGAGGGAGAAAGATCTCATCTTGACCACAAAATCACTTCAAAGACTTCATGTTGTATATAATATATGACATTTGGAGATCTCATGGCTAGAGATTTTTAAGTCATAAACAAAATATGGTCTTGTCCTTTGATGTCTCCATTCAAAAGACTATATACACAACCATGACATGAATCAACCTAATTGATAGTTAGATATAATAGCATGTAGGGATTCATACACATCAATTCAATGAACTCTTTCTCAAATAATACTCACTATCTATCCTTGGTGTATCTACATACTGATGGCCAAAAGATTAGTAATACTTCTCATATGAGTTGGATAAGAAAATGCTATTCTTTTTGGATAATTTCATTGATAATTCAATGTCCTTATCAAATATTCTACGAATAAGAATGTGTAGAACATATGTTTAAGGACTCGTTATCACTATATTATGATTTCATTATTATTCACTTAATCATTACATATGCTCATAGACTTCATTTCAAATACCACACAAGAATAACAATGAATAATTTTATTTCAATGAATATAAGTGATATACATGAAAGTGTGATTTGGCTTATAGGCCAAATAATATCTATCAATTTTAAGAGCAGACAAGAACCTCATCAATCATTTGATTGAAATTGAAAATTTTCATTATTATCTTATGAGTGGATAGAAAAAATTTTTTAAATCTACTAGAAAATCAGATGCAAACATGAACCCCTAAGTAAGCGAAGATCAACAACCAAAAATAAAGTGCCCCATATAATGGTCATTTATAACATGCAGCTTCAGGCAATAATATTCTGAATTTTATACATTTATTCTTAAAAATATAATCATAAATGCATGTTATCATGATTTAAAATGATTAAATTGATAATACTTATTTTTAAAAAGATATTCTTGATTTTTCATATATTAATAACATTTAATGACCATTTAATGATATTGATTCATCAAGAATATAATTTTTAATGAAATTTCTATTTATTTCCCATTTGAAATTCCTTTAATAACATGAAAATATTTATAAATACATTTTATCATGAATTTTATTTAATAAATTTATTTCTATGAGGAAGTTGAAATTTTCTAGATTTTTTTGGAATTTCTAGAAATTAAAATCATTAAAAATGAAAATAAATAATATATATATAAATGAAAAATAATAAAATTAGAATATATATAATATTCTAGATTTTCTAGATTTTTCTAGATTTTCTAGATTTTTTTGGAATTTCTAGAAATTAAAATCATTAAAAATGAAAATAAATAATATATATATAGATATATAAAGAGAAAAGAAAAAAAGAAAATAGGAGAGAGAGAAAGGCGTTCTCTCTCTCTCATCACCTTGCTCACGCCACACTCTCTCACGTCATCTTCCCTCTTCCTTCTCTCTTGTGTGCACACGTGAGCGCATAAGGGATGATGAGAAGATTCCTCTCCTCTCTCTCCCTCTCCTCCTCTATTTCTCTCTCTCAAAGTGTCTCCCTCTTCTTCCTTTCCTCCCTTATCATCTGCCCTCTCTCGTCTCCTCATGCGCACATGAGGGGGAGAAAATTCTCCTCTCTTCCTCCTTTTCGCTTTCTTTTCTCTCTCTCAATATATCTTTCTCTCCCACTCTCTCTTGTGCAATGGGAATGAAATTTTTTTCATGCGGACAGAAATTTCTTCCTCATTTACCTCATTCACATCTACTTCCCCTCGCCATCATCGTCTCTCTTCCACTCCCTCTCGCATGTGCATACATGCGCCCATGAGGGGGAGAAGTTCTTCTTCCCTCTTTCTTCCTCTCTCTCACATGAAGGAATTCTCTTTCGTCTCGCATAAAATTTCCTCTGCTCTTTTTCTTTCTCTCTCGCATGACGGAAAAATTCTGTCATGCGTATCCTCATTTTGTCACCCTCTTGCACTCCCTTACTCCCTCGCTTCTCTGCTCTCGCCATCACCCTGCACTCCCATGTTGACCGCTTCTTGCCATCATGTCTAGAGAGAGGAGAGAGGAGGAAGGAGAGAGAACATAAAACAAAGTTTCTTTTCCTTATTTAAGTTTGACCCGCTTTTGACTAGAGCGATTTTGACTAGAGCTATTAGATCGGGGCAATTTGAGGAGAGAGAAAAGATCATTAATGGCAAAAAAATCCTCCAAATTAAAATTGTGATATCTTATGATTCTAATCGAGTTACGAGCTGAAATTTCGTGGGAATGATCGTCATTTCAAGCTCTACAAATTCTTGGGGGTGATTATAAATATGAGGCGAAAAATCAAGGTTTTTAATGTTTTATTGTGGGCTTTTAGCATTGGCTAGTCAGAAGGAAAGAGGACATTCTTCATGTATGGAACATCATTTCTAGTGAATTTCTTTTCTATTCTATTCATTCCTCTTGTTGGATGCAAGACACCAAGTCCACGCTAAACCATACTGGCTCTCGAAGGTGTGTTTTGATTAGAGATCATCATTAGAATGTGTTTTCATCATGAATAGTTATATTAGAATCATTTTCTATCAATATTGTCAATTTTATCCATCTTTTCATTTACATTTTCATATTTTTAAACTAAAATCACTTTTCCACCATCGATCAATGGTTTTCGATCTTCAAAAAGAGTTTGAAAGTATTTGATCATTTCATTTCATTTCATGTGTACATATTTTTCTTTTCATTGATCACTCTACTTTCTTAATATAAAAATATAAGAAATATTTCTTGATTTCAATCTTTTAACCTTCCTCCCTATGGATTCGACTTTGACTCGCCACTTTCTAAATTTCATAATCGAATTTGAAGATTTTAGTATAATTTGTTATACTTGAATTTGCGCATTAACGACCACAATTTTACGCATATCACTCCTGATGT
Organism: Lemna minuta; assembly: GCA_024174645.1. Taxonomy (NCBI): domain Eukaryota; kingdom Viridiplantae; phylum Streptophyta; class Magnoliopsida; order Alismatales; family Araceae; genus Lemna; species Lemna minuta. The sequence continues at coordinate 3,597,940 of CM044104.1, read as the reverse complement.
CACCATGTCACTTGCATAGGAAAAACAAAAACATAGTCCCACATAAAAAAAATCAAGGATTTTTAAGACTTTAAAAGAAATATAAATTTTACTAATTAATGAAGCCTATAAGGCACCCTATCAATACTAGTCATCCTCCTAATGCATCACGGCATAGACATAGAAATGTGTTTTAGTTGTGATTCACATACAATCACCACACAAGCAGAACCTAGGTGCCATATGAGCCTACTAGGTGTTCCACTACCTTTGCTTAGCTTCTCGACTGTGCGCCATGTGGCTCACATGCCGCGTTGGCATTGGGGCCCACTATTTTTTGCCCTTTTTTTATTAAAAATAAGTCATAAAAATTCCCCAAAATTACAAAAAATCCCAAAATTTTATAACATCAAAATCTTTTGATATAAATCCCTTTTATGTTACATTTTCTTCATTGGGTCTGAAATTTAATTACAAAATTATGAAGAGAATGAAAGTATTTTTCCACATGTGTCACTAGATTGCCTTAAAAATATAAATTACAAATTAGAGATTGTATCTAGGTTAAAATCTTCTAGTTCTTCTCTTTATTCTTAAAAATTAAATCTTTGCAAACCTCAAATGTCAATAAAATATACTAAATAAAAAGTATATTTCATTTAAATAAGGTTAAATACTTAAAAAAATTCATATAAAGAATTGAGTCAAATGGCATGAAATTTATGAGATTTATAAAAACATGATAACATGCATGATAATGACATGAATCATACATCAAAATCACTTAAGAAATGTTTATTATCAAGGACATTCTTTTGAGCTAACTCTTCAAGGGATCACTCAAGAAATATCTACTTCAAGTATAAAGCCAAAAAATCTTAGAAGGTCTCCAAGAATGAGGGTGCTTCCTCACCAATGTAACATGTTGGTATAGAGGAAAAAATTCCAAGAGTTAAAGTTGGAGGATCATCAATAAATAAAAGAAAATCTAGAAATGTAATAGATGAGTTTTATAGGTGGGAGAGGTGTCCTTTGACTCAATTCTTTGTTCTTTCACCTGGTCAACTTGATCTTATTAATTCCTTTGATACTTTAATCACTCAACTATCTTTTCCAAACTTTTTGGTGCCATTTCTAGGGTTGTATGTGTTATTTTTGAAGCCTAATTCCTTGGTCAACCCTTCCTTTGTCACCTTTGACCTAGTCAACTAGAAATCTCAAGATTTGCATAGTTATCTTTACATTTACTCATAATTCAATTGAAGAAATCTTGAACCTCTGCTTTGGTAGAATTAATTGCCCCCAAACATCCCTTCATCAGCCACAGTTTTTTTCTCTCCCTTTCCATCACCATTTCTCTTTTGTCCTCACTCTTCTTTCCCGTTTTTCATCTTTCTTGGAAGGACTTCTGAGCCCTCCTAGATTTCCCTCATTTCTTCCTCTTCCCAATCCTGTTTTCTTCTCTTCTCCCTCTTGGAGACCGAGGAGAACCCTCTCCTTCTTTCTCTTCTTCTTTTTTCTCTTATCCAAATACCTTCTTCTCTAAAAAATAGAACTATCTCAAGAAAGAAAGCATCAACCTGAAATCCCAAGAAGTCTTCGAGAGATTTTTCATCGCCAAGGAGGTACCCTCCTTTCCTCTCCTTTTTTGTGGTGTTTGATCAATCCTACATAGTAATTTATTTTAGGATGGCCATGATTAACATATCTGGTGATCTGGTCAGGCTGGTTGTGATTTCATATCCGACTCATTGAATGATATCCCTAATCAAGGTAACTAAATTAATCCCTTTGCTCCTAAGTCGTGAGGTAAAGTTGGGAATTCATACTCTACCTTGAATCCAATCAAGTCACTCGCATATTCCAACCTTTACAGCCTCCGTTTTGGAAATTTGGATTTTCTTCCCCTGTCCCACATCACAGAGAGAGAGAATGAGTGAGTGAGTGAGATTTCTTTAATCGTTCTGCTTGTGCAAATAACAGGGTGGCTTGAAATTGCATTGCCCGGAGGAAGAAAGATTTATTCTGAGAGAGAATAGAAGATACTTGATGTTCTCTAGCAATGTATAGAAGATCTTTAACCGACCAATCAGGAACCAGATCTTTAAGGCTTAGAACACCTACCGTAGGAGTTGACGAAGGTCCCTTGGCTTCCCATTTTCCTCCGCTGCCACAAGCAGTTTTGTAGAAGATAAATATTAGCTTTTCCTCGTACTGAAGGGAGAGTTTTGTTTTAACCTTGGAGTAAGAGGAGCCAGGGAACGGTGGACGACCATCTCCTGTGAAGAGCATAAAAGCTGCTTGCATATCTTGAGAGATCTTTACAGCCTTTGATTTCTCCTTCTCTGCAATCTTCAACTGCTTCCTCGCCGCTTCAACCTCCATGACCAGATTAGCTATGATGGCCTCCATCTCTCCAACCTGGGCGCATAGCAAGGTAAGCGCGCCGCTCTCTGCGTCAGCTAAAATATTTTCTATTAGGCAGAACATGACTCCTGAAGTTGCTTCGGCTAATGCCCCAAACGTCCTGTCTACCGTCAGCTTCACGTCCTCCAGAGATGAAGAAAGTTGGGGATATGTCGCATTGAGAACTTTGTCTACGAGGATAGAGGTGGCTTGTGTTTCAGATGGACGAAGGTTTTTACACTTCGGAGAGAAGGTAGAAGTCGCCCTTTCGATGAAATCACAGAGAGAGTGATGGGTAAAATCAACGGTTGAGTGAATGATCTCCTGGTTGGAGCTGAGATGGGATAAGATGCTGTATAGCAGGCGGATCAAGCGTTGCGCAACAAGTCTCTGTTTCTCGAAAACATGTTTACATGTTTCCCTTGTTTTGGCGCTGTAAGCGACTCGCTGCAGCAAAATCACTCTCCGTTTAAAATTTTAATAACGAAATAGCGTAAGAGGTTATGACATTTATCACTGGAAATTTGAATAACAGCCCAACGTACAGGGATCGAAAATCACGTGCAAAAGCACGAGATATGCTCTAAAAATTTCATCGGAAAAAAATCATATAATATCTAGATCAGAAGCCAATATGTATTCACCTCTTTCACGGAAGCAGAGAATCGTTTGCCAGATCTGACAAAGAGTGCTCTGTCCTTCACAAAGAATTACTCCGATCAAAAAGCACAAATAATAAAATTCAGATGGAAGGAAAAATAGAAAGCAAAATTGACCGTCAGACACCATGAAAAACTCCGAATCGATGATTATAGAGCAGTATTTGTCATCAGCAGCCATCTCTTTAGCTTTCAAGCCGACGAGCTTCATCAGAGGAGCGGAGAGAGAGTCGAACACTTCTGCCACCTGAAAAAAGATCGGTCAGAGTATTTTCTTAGAAATTATTTAATAAAAAAACGATTTTCACAGAAGCGTCTCATCTTACCTCTCTCAATCCAGACTTCACCTGGGACTCTAGATCCCCGAACGCATTCCTGCATTCGTCGTGACAGCGTACGACCTCTTCGAGCTTCGCACGAGTACGCATCTCGCAGCGCAGATGTACCGATTCCTCCATCTATCTCTCTCTCTCTCACTCTCTCAGGAAAAAGGCGGGAAAATTTTTATAGAGCCTTGACCGGTAAAATTTTAAATTATTTTCCCGCCTTTTAATGATCTCCGTTGATCGCGGGCCGTTGGATCCCTCGAACTCCACGGATCGACTCTGTTCCACTTGGCGATTCCAATGAAACAGGAATAAGCCAGATAATTAAATACTGACATGGATTTAAATGTATACAGAGAGGGAGAGAATTTTCGTGAGAATTAGGGGGTGGGGATTTCATCATCCAATAGCTTCATAAAATCATCACTTCAGGCTTTTATATCGGGAAATTAATGTTTTCCACTTCTATTTTACTGACCATATAACACCGCATACCACATATTTACGCAAAATTCGTACATACGTAGATGCATCCATTCATGGATATTGGATACATGCATAATGACATCCATGCATGTATACACATATACATAGATATATACATAAAAGCATCCATGCATATATACATCCATACATTGATACCTACATGCATACAAACCCACATACACGCATTCTTCAATACATACCTACATAAAAAATTATCTTATGGATGTGTAAATACATACGTAAAAGTATCCTTGCGTATATACATCTATACAAGGATACTACATGCATTCTTAAATACATACATAGAGAGGCGGGAGGCAAAGAGAGAGGAGATAAATAGAGAGAGCGTGTGGGTGAGAGAGAGACATAGATGTAGAGTGGGAAGGAAACAGAGAGAGCGATGGATATAAAAGGAGAGGAAAGAGAGGAAAAGGCAGGGCAGACAGAGAGAGAGAGAGAGAGAGAGAGAGAGAGAAGATGCAGATAAAGTGAGCGGGAGGGAAGGAGGGGGGGAGACAGAAAGAAGAGGGATGCAGATAAAGGGAGCGGGAGGGAAGGAGGGGGGAGAGAGAAAGAAGAGGGACGCAGATAAAGGGAGCGGGAGAGAAGGATGGGAGAGAGAAAGAGGAGGTCTGCAGATAAAGGGAGGGGGAGGGTAAGAGGGGGACAGGCACGGAGGAGAGAGAGGGGGGAGGGAGAGAGAGAGACGGAGAGACAGAGAGACACAGAGACACAGAGAGACACAGAGAGAGAGACACACACAGACAGAGGGAGAGAGAGGGAGGGAAGGAGAGGGACAAGCGCGGGGGAGGGGCGGGGAGAGAGAGATACATACACAAACACAGACAGAGAGAGACAGAAACGAAATTTATGGTCGAGGAATCGGACAAATAAAACGGTGGGCCACGATTCATTAAAGCAGAAGGAATTTTCAGGGAAGCCGACAACAAAGATCTGGTGATTATCGGAGCTCTTTGATCTGGTCTCTCCAGACAAAACGAAAGTTAGAAAAAGCATGGAACGCAAGGAGACAATGAACTTCAATGCATGAAGGAATTGAATAATCAAATGCATAATAATCAATTGGTTGCAGAAATAAAGACCGAAAAGCTCTCCAATAATCGCACTGAAGGAGACACAGAGCCCGAGGAAGGACGTTGCCAGCCATCATCACTGGCTTGAAGTGGCAGCGGAAGCGGCGATGACGGCGGAGGTCCCCAACAAGAGAACAAGTTGATGAGAGAAGAGGACCGGAGCAGAACAGCGAAGAGTGGGGGACTGCGCAGTTGAAATCACGACGACATTCTGCTGGCTTCTCGCAATCTAATGATGGAGGAAGGTAGTGGAGAATATTTAATGATTATTCCACGAAGAACTTCGAGAATTTACCCCCCCCCCCAAAAAAAACTCCCCAACCCTCCCACCTCTCATTTCTTACAGCGGTGATCTCTTGGATCTCGCAATTCTCCCAGTATCTTCAATCAACGATTTCTTTTTTTAATTTCAAGAAATTCTCGTCTTTCAAAGGAAATGAAGAAAATTACTTTAACCAGTATATATTCCGTAATTTTAATTTGTTTGGAAATATATTTCTTTGAAAATTACTACCGTCAGCAGAGTTTAATTTAAGATTCAAAATAAATTTAACCATGATTATATTTTTCTAGAATTGAGGTTTCTGATAGAAAAAAAATACTAATTTCACTAACCCCAATCTCTCGTTGGCCTACCGCCATCCTTAGAATTATCTCCAAAATTTGAAATCTGAAGTATCAGAAGCTTCTATAGTGGTAAGAATTCGATGCCTTTTTCTAGTTTTTGTCCTTTGCGAACTGTTCTATTTTGAAAACCGCAGTCCCTGAACTGATAGACCCTTGAAGGTAATCAGAGATTAATTGAATTGAACATTTTACAAATATTTGCCGACCCATCGAATAATTATCAGCAAAGTGTGGGTTGTTTACGTTAAAATGCAATTTTGTCTCCGATAAGCCAGCGACGAGGTGCTTCAACTGGCTACTCCAGTGGTTTCCATTCAGCGAGTAAAATTACGAATAGGGTCCGTTAACTCATCAAAAAGGCCGACCCCTGCGCAATGAATTTCAGGCACATGCAGGCAGCACATTGAATGATGACGAGCTGAACTCCAGGCATTGTTGAATCCATCAAATAACGGTGACCTTCAGCACGGGTTAGATCCCAACCTGTCTTTTCAAGTTAAACTTAAAAATTCCGCAAAATAACGCCTATGTTCTTGGCAGAACTCTTACTCTTCAGGGGAGGATTCTAGTAGTTAGCTTCTGGAAGGAAGCAAATCTCTGATTCTTTTCTAGATACAGGATTTTACGCAAGGTTGAGAGAATCTGTCTTCTACTTTTATACGGTCATTGAATTGTAGATTTTGGGCATTTGGTGGAAATTCAAAGATTAAAGGGTGATTATCTGGAAACTGCGTGGAGAGTCCAAGAATCTGATAGTTGCCTTCTCGAATGAAGCAAATCTTCCGTCATTAAAATCTGATTTGGAGATAAAAAGATGCTTTCTTCACATCGTGAGGAGATTACAGGGATGTGCAAGTTACCTCCGAGAGTGAAGCAAATCTCCTAGTCATAAAAACAGATTTTTCCCATTTAGAGAAAACTGAGAGCATTGAGCAAATTATCTTCCACAGGGAAGCAAACTTCGTATCATTTGGGTCATCATGCTTGGCATTGAAAGGAACCGAGAAGTGAATGAAAGAGGTAATTCAGCATTTATTATCGGTTAGTAATTACGCTATCAGGTACAAGTCTATGGAGATGAGATGTCAGTCCGTAAAGATAAGATGAGAAAGGTAGATTTGAGAGCGAGGACCATGGAACTGGCGACTCTGCGGCGGGCCGTAAGAGTACGGAGACTGAGGTTCCGTCAAGTCTTCATGGTTTTCTTCCTTTCTTCCTCGTCTACCACAGACCCTAATCCATCTAAGAACGCCCTCTCCACGTGACTCATTAAACAACGTCCGGATTTCGCCCATGACCGACACGTCACGTAGTTCCTTCCGGCCTTAGTCGAAGGAGCAAGTAAGAATGCAGGAAAGCCCAGTACTAGGGGATTCCGTATTCCGCCTTCTCGGGCTCTTTTCAACCTTGCACCTCGTCGGAAGGTTGTACGAACGCTGACTAAAATATTTGATTTGATAGATAGATAGTGTTTGACACGGGATTTATTATGTGTCGACGACAACAGCTAGCGGCGTTGTTTGAGATTGATGACGAGATTGCCAGTTCTTCTCGGGGACCTCGCTTTCTGGTCCTGGTCAAGCAATATTTCCCATTTCTTCGCTTCGCTCCCGATTAAGGCAGTCCCAGGTTGTGTAATGGGAAAAGGGTGCCTTGGGTGGGCAGGCAATCTTTCTATGCATGGATATCGCAAGTTTAGAAACATGACGAGGTGGATTCCTCGGTGGAATTCTGAGTCTGATTGTATTCCATGAGAGAGATAGAGAGAAAAAGAATGAAAGGGGTAGAGAGTGAAGCTGTCAAACCAAACCGGCAAAGAAATGCCTAACAATCGAAGAAAGAAGATGGAATTGTGTGGGTACATGCGGCCCGGCAACAAGCAAGACAGACAGAGAGAGAGAGAGAGCGAGAGGAAATTGTGAGAAAAGATTGAGGTGCTGCAGTGCACTGATCCTGGGTATGCACTTGCAATCTCGTACTGGATTTGGGAGTCTTATTTCTTACACCTCTGTCGTTCTGCGTTAACTCTGGACAGTGACACGGTTTCCAAAGATACGACGTAAATACCCGGTTCAGAAAGAAGACTGTGCGCAGAAATTTAAAGCCTGTGCCGGGTTTCATCAGTTCATCTATTTGGGCAACGTTTCTATTGGTTTCTTGAATAGATCTCCAATCAAAGTTGCATGAAATCAAGGTTTTTTTCTTTCCTGCTTTTATGATGAAGCAATGTCACCCTAAAACAGATGCGCGAAGAAAAATATAAATTGATCTGGAGGAAATCCCACAATTCGAACTCCAATTACAGACGCAAATCAAGACTCAAGTGTTCCTTCACTCCTGCAGCCGCGGATTCGTATGCAAATCGACCTTGGGGAAGACCAACGGAAGGACCAGACCTAGCAATGGTAGCCCCGCCGTTAACCTCCATCCTCGCAGCTCCAGCTGCCCTCAAATCCTCTCCTCCGAGAGAAGGAAGCACAGGAGAAACAAACCCTCGTCCTCCTTGCACCTGCGGGATTCTCCACATCCCTGGCAAAGGATTCCCATTAATGGGCTGATTCACAGATCCCGGTCCGCTGTAGAATCGAGCTCCCATGAGACCCCCTCCAGGATTTGACTGGAGATAGCTCGCGGGAGAAGATTCAAAGCCGAAGCGAGCAGTGGACGCCATGGAAGAGAGATGATGATGGTAGTTCACTATTCCGTAGCCGTGAGCGTGATGATGCTGGGCCGCCATGGCGGACTGGAGATAAGCCCTCTTCGCGTGCTGGCGCTCGCGCTTGTGGGCGTTCTGGTGTCCGCCAAGAGCTTGAGAGGTGGGGAAGTTTCTGCAGCAGTAGTGGCACTCGAACTTGCGAGTGGTTTCGGGAGCGGGGGTGACATTTGCGTCCGTGTCCTTGGTGGAGACTTCGTCTTCTGTAATGTCAGGCTCGTGAGAGAACTCGATGCCGAAGAGGCGGATTCCGCTGGCGGCCGTGGAGCCGCTAGGGCTCTTTCCTCCTGGAGGAGAGGGCCGGATGAAGGGGAGCTGGGAGAAGGAGTCCACGTTCATGAAGTCTTTGGTCTCCCTCTCGCACATCTCTCTGAAGATTTGGAGAAGACAACGGCTGCTCTTCCTGCTCCTCTTGTTCTTGTAGAGAGAGAGAGGGGGAGAAAACCGGTCGTTGATAAAGATGGATGAGCCGACTTATCTTTCTCCCTCCCTCCTCTCCCCCCTCTTTTTTTATCTCAGTTACATCTGTAATACACCTTGACTTTTAAGGAAGTATTCGCTGACTACATCTGGCGTAACTCCTCTGACCATCCCTGCTGCTGCACCGCTGCTGATCAAGTTTTCCCTCTTCTTTAAGCATCAACCCAATTCCCACAACTCTTCCTAATCACCTCTCTCTCTCTCTCTCTCTCTCTCTCTATCTATCTCTTTCTCTCTCCTGCTGTCTAAATTTCACGCATCCGTGGGAGTCAGCCAAGAAAGGAATGGGTGTGGGACTGGCGCGAAGTCTCTCTCGCTCCTCTCACTACCCTTTCTCTGTATACCGATCGCTCTCTATCTCGCACTCCTGTCTCTATCTCTCTCACTGTGAGGGAGCCTCTCTATCAGGTACTGGTTTCTGTATTGAGTTCTTTATAGTAGTTGGCTTCTTTATACACGTTGCAGGAGAGGTGGTCCAGGAGAAGATGGAGGAGAAGGTAACCCTAACGAAAGAGATGAAACACGAGGCTTCCCTTTACCCTTTTCCTTGTTTTCTTCTTCAAAATGTCAAGCCATCTCTCACCTGCTCTTGTCGGCTAGACTCGTCTTCCTCCGTTTTTCTTCTCTTTCTGCCGGCTACGCGATAATCTCATCCTTTTCATCCCTCTAATTTTACAATAAAAATCTGAATAATCCTTCCGGCTATCTGAAAAGGACTAGATGATGCCAGCCCAACTCTGTCTCTGTCTCTCTGTCTCTCTGTCTCCATCTCTCTCTATATCTTTCTCTTTATCTCTCTCTCTCTCTCGATCAATCACTCTCTCTCTGTCAAGATGATCTCATCCTCTACCTCTTTTGCATGGTCTATCTCTCTTTCTCTCTCCCTAGAACACTAAATGTTTCTGTCTCTAGGTCGACGTAACTTCCGATTGGGGGAACGGCTGAGGATGGAGGAACCGGAGCAGAATAAGCGTTAGATTTCGTCTCCAGGAGGGCATCCGGCATGTGGGCAGAGAGGCTGCGAGATCCAAGCCATTCCGTCCCTCTCTGCATGGGCTTCTGCCGAAATAGCAATTTAATGATTTCCCCGCCGGAAGAGTTCCCGAACAATAAAATAATAATATTTTCGTATGATTAATTTAGAAGAGAGGATGCAGGGAGAATAATGACAGAGTTTCTATGCTGAGATAAGCGGGGCCCTCCTTATTCGTTCATGCCTGACTAGTCGAGCTGTTATTCCCTCAAAATCCCATTTTTCTACTCCGCTACTTCATGGACCAGTCGCTGTCTTTTCTCTCTCTATCTCCATCTATCTCATATCAGGAAGGCCCACTTGGTTTGTAACTTGTTGGAGAGAACCGAGAGATGACTGATGGAGCTGCCCACCTGCAGGTCTCACTTGCTCCCTGGGGTGCACAATAAATAGGGGAGGGACCAAGTGGGATCTTCTCTCTATATCTTTCTCTCTCTAGAAAGCTTCCCAGCTCCTATCACATGGAGGAGAGAAGATCTGGGATGACGGGTCGGGTTGTTCATTCATAGGAGTAGAGGGTTGTGGCTTGCAAGCTGCTGGCCATCTTAAAGAGGACTGAAAGCTGCTGCCGTCCGGTTGCTGTCTAGCCAGCTGACTCTGGAAAACTCGCCGCATGGGCGTGTACTTAGGGTTTCGCTCTCTCCGTTCCCCCAGACTGCAGACTGGCTCGTGTGTCAGCGATGCAAGGGCACGTGTGCCGGCGAGAGAAATGGCCTTCTCATGTGACTCGAGATGTGGTAGTGGTTGTAGTAACTGGTGCCGCAGGCTTGGGGACGGTCCCCGCTCTTTGGGACTTGAGAACTGAGTTTTAGAGAGAGAGAGGCACGGAGAGAAATAGAGATAGAAAGAGGGACGTTGGGTTGATGGTGGAACGCTTGGATCGATATAGGAATGGTGTGTCTTCCCGTTAAATGACGCTGGCGGGCTTCAGACATGGGATGATCGTCCTGTCGGAAGGAGATCTAAGGCAAGCACCAACAGAGGAAATAGGAATATTTATCTGATGTGTTTATTGTGAGAGAGTGGGCATGAATTAAACGGGGGAAAAACGGGGGAAATGAATCGAGTGGCCAGCTAGACGTATTGAGACGGGTAGAAAAGGGAGACTTAGAGATAGAGATTGATAGAGATGGAGAGAGAGAGAGGAGGGGTAGAGAGCGTGAGAGAGTCTTTTCACATGTTGTGCTATCAAACGAAAGGGATTGGGATGTTGGGGACGCTATGCGTGTAGAGATTTGCACAACAGGGACTAATCATGCCTTCAAAGCTTATATCTGGACGGCCATGGGACTCCCGCTGTCATGCTAATTTGTCTCTTTTGTCGATATCGACAACTCCAAATGGGTATCTTGCGCAGATCCCTTCCACAGGAGAGAGAGCAGAACTGGAAGAAATATTGGTACACACAAATGCAAAATGCATATATGGAAAGTGAGAGTGAGAGAGACAGAGAGAGACTCAGTCGAGGCGAGTTCTAAAGCTTCAGTAAGAGGGACATTTGATGAATAATCAGAGAAAATAAAACCCTAATTCTAGAATTTTTCACGTTAATGGTATTTTACTTTTGGAATGGTAATTTGAATAATATTTCAGTCAAGAGAACCTCATCATCCAGTAGGCTTTCCTCATGTTCATCGTATTGTTCCTTGGAAAAGCAGTATCTGATGATTGATTATGACTTCTATTTCTCTGAAAAGACCGAGTCTTTGCTTCCAGTGCAGTAAGTTGGAACCCTTGTGTTCAGGATATGGAGATTTAGAGAACACATGAATGGTCAGGGCCTCCTGATTTCCTTGTCTAACTGTTCTTCATAAATGAGGACCACCCATGATCCCGCCATTAAACCTAAGAATGAGGACCTCCCAGGCCCCCCGGCTAGAGGATAAGACTCCTGTTAGATTCTTTATGTTTAGATGCATAAAAAAAAAGCTTTTCCAACATCACATTGATAGATCGATAGATAGGTTGATAGGTAGGAAGATAGATGGATTGATGGATGCACGCGTCGATAGACATACAGATAGATAGATGGATGAATGGATGGGACCTATAGATTGATAGGTAGTTAGATAGATAGATAGATAGATAGATAGATAGATAGATAGATAGATAGATAGATAGATAGATAGATAGATAGATAGATAGATAGATAGATAGATAGATAGATAGATAGATAGATAGATAGATAGATAGATAGATAGATAGATAGATAGATAGATAGATAGATAGATAGATAGATAGATAGATAGATAGATAGATAGATAGATAGACAGATAGACAGAAAGATATAGTTATAGCAAGATGGAGACGGATAGCGAGAGAGAGATAGAGACAGAGAGGAAGATAGATAGATGAGAGAGAGAGAGAGAGAGAGAGAGAGAGAGAGAGAGAGTACTTAAGAGATCTTGGTGCAGTGAGCATGCGATTCCACATCAAATAATGGTGCAATTATTGCTTCCACTCCTCGAAGGTAATAAAGGCGAAGGCCCCGGTCGGAAGGCGCGGCTCTCTCAAGATGGTCCATCTGGGGCCCCCTATGTAGATCTGAGTCCTCGCAGAAGATAAGAACCGTGGCTGCTAGAATCCAAGGCTTTTACGCCCAGTCTACGCCTCCTTGCCTTTCCACGCCTTCAATCCCTTATCTTCCCCTGACTCTCTGGTCCCTCCGCGCAGTGAAGTCTTTGCAGTTTGTAGGGCTGCCTTCTTAAACCATTCCCTGTCTTCTTCAGCGTGTTCCCCACACATTCTACCCACTGTACTCTTGAAAACTATGTTCTATTCACTGTACTTTTGTCTTCGCGTGAGTGCCGTGGGGGAAATTTCTACAGTACCGGGCGGCTGCAAGGTATATATGTCTTTCCCTCTGACTGGCCGAATAGAGAGGGATATTTTTTCGACAAGTATCGAGAATGAAGATTTCAAGAGGAGGGGACTAGATTTCTGCCGCTACCGACGGTTGTGGCCGGCTCTGGAGATGACACGTCTGGATCTATACGGCCATGCCCTGTTGAGACGTGAGGGAGAATTGATCGCGGAGGAGAAGAGGCGGGGCCTATCCTCAGGCCCACCTCAAGGCAAATAGACAGCACCATTGATGGAGCTTTGTCCATCCAGTCGTCGCAACTCCGTTGGGAGCGCTGAAAAGATGTGAACGCCGAGGGAGGTGGGGGTGGCCTACCTCTCTAGCTTCTACTAAAATATTCATTACTAATTACTGTCCGGCGCCCATTGAAGAGGTCGGAGTAATTCAAATGAGGAAGGATTATGGGGTTCTGAAGTCCCTTTCAATCGTAGTCGAATTTTATCTGAATATGTCTCGTAAACCAAGTTAAACCATAGGATGTCCACGACAAAGACGTAGAAAGCAAGTGGACTATCATGAAAAGGACAGTGATTTCACAGCTTCAGAACTCGGAGCCTTCCGTCATCGTTTCATGGGCCCACCATAAGCTAGTTCGTTGGTGACATCTCCACCGTTGAATTGATGAACTTTAAGAAACAGATATTCATGCCGCCCGGAAAAAATAAAATAGTTCTGGCTGATGTGATGTCATTGATTACTTCACCGATTCGAAAAAAGAGGGACTGGAATTGGCTTCGAAGAATTACTATCCACTGTTCAAGAATTAAATCCTCGTTGAGAGGATAATTTTATCCAAAGAGGATACTGCGGTCCACTACATCTCATAACTTTTTCAATAAATATTTGCATATATGACAACTTAGAGTGTATAAATCATGATTGGATATTTGAGGATGAAATCATGATTGAGATCACATCCATGACAATTTGCTTTTTCTATTGTGTTAAAAAAATTTTTTTTTTAAAATGACTTGTTTATCCCAAATTGAAAAATAATAACTTTTGAAAATGTTAGCGGTGAAACCATAATCAAAATTTAAAAATTTGTTAATCTGATCCAAAAGTTATTGTGTTGAACTCCATGTACTCATTAAATCAATAAATGCATCATTGAGCTTTTCTAAAAAAAATTAAAATCTGTCATCTATGAAATAAAATATCGTAACAATCTTCATGATTTATATCTATATATATTCTAGATTTCAATAAATGATTAAGTTACTTTTTTCTTCTCAATCATCTGTGTGAATAGCACTGTCCCCGTCATCTTCTCAAAGCCCAACACTTCAAAGTCACAAGAGCAGAAATAGTATCAACATTTAAACTTGACCTTTTGTAAGCAAGGATCCCCCTGCCGAGGGAAAAAAAGGCACTTTGAGGAGGTAGTTGTCGCCCATATTGCTAGGAATTCCTTCACTGATACTATAAGTTGAACGTATACATCACATCTGATTTCGTGCTACCATTCAAGTGTATTGATCTTGAGGAGAGGTTCTTCTAAATATGCAATAAACTCATCTTGAGGATATACATAAAAATTTTTGCACTAAGTCTTGGGAATAAAAAAATGCAAGTTTCATTCTTCACTTGAGGTAAATTCAACATCGACTTGCTTTTCACATGAAAAGGTTGATTGCGTAGGTATTGCCTTTAAAAATTTAAGTCTTGTTGAATAAAAATCTTGTCAAGAAAAAGTTCAATTTGTCAACTTTTTTTGTGGATCTAGCTCTATAGTGACCACAGCAAGGCTCACACCTCATAGTGTACTTATACTTCAAGAGCTGATCTCTCATAACCTTGTATGTTCTACTTAGCATCCATAATTAAAGAAATATCATTTCTAGTCCTTTCAAGAGAGAGATTGCCAAGCCAAATCATCAATGAATCAATTTACGTTCTCTCATAGAATGTAAAAAAGCTTCAAAGCAAATGATGTAGAGAAAAACTTTAAGTCTTAGTCATGTCACAAAAGGACACCAAACTACCTGACAAACCACATTTCCATGTATCTTCTTCATATTCATTTTTATTCTTGTTTAATGTTTGTAATAAAATCTATGAGCATGTGCAATGACTAAGTGAATTATGATAAGATCAAAATATATAAATCACTAATCTTTTAACATATGTTCTAAATATTTCTATTTTTGGGATACTCAAAAAGGTCATCAAATTTTCTAGAAAGTATAGAAGATTTTCTTCTCTAAAAAATTACAATATACAAAAAGAATAAAAGAAGAAGAAGAAAAAGATAAGAAAATATGAAGAGAAGAAAAGAAGAAGACATAAAGAAAGAAAGAAATAAAAGGAGGAGAAAAAGAAAGAGAGGAATAAGAAAAGTGAAAAGAAGGAGAATAAAGGGAATACCATCTCTACCATGTCCATACTATCTCTACCACATCAAAACCATTTCTACCCATCAATACCATGTCCATTCCATCCCTACCATTTCTATATCAATTCTACCACTCCACACCATCTCTACCAATTCTATCCATCCTTTTCTACCATCATCATCCACATCATTTTCGAGAATAATTAAACATCAGTCGTAACTTCTTTGTATATAATATCCATCTTTTTTACATGCATATTTGCTTTTAACCAAGTCATTCCTTTAAAAATAGTGTCTTTTTACTCTTTCAGCCACCTCATAACGATGCATCCCAAAGTAGGAAATCCTTCTGCAATGCGCTCTTTAAAGGAGGAAGACGAGTTGAGGGGAATTTGAATGCACTAAGTATCCTCCAAATGAGTGAAGGAGTGGCGTTAGAATGAGAGAGGTGAGGATTACATATGCTCAGGAGAGTGTGAGAATCTTTTCATTCCCATAGCGTTAGACCTTAGATATGCTCACCTCGATTACAATTGAGTATTGACTCAAGCATTAGCCGATGAGCACTACCCTAATATGCTCTAAGGAAGTCAACCTAGTTATGGAATCTAGATCACCATGGTCCACACTATGAGGAAAAGTAATCACACATTCATACACTTCACTTCTTTAGTTGCAGGATCAAAGGATGAAAGGACTTTCTAAGGAGATTATATAGTGAATTGCTAAGAGACTACCAATTGTTCAAGTTGGGGGGGTATGATAACATGCATTTTATACATGAATTTACATGATTATTAATGCAAATAAAGGCATTAATTGTTCTAGTTGTATACATGTTATCATATTTTAAGTACATTTCAATCATTGTATGTAATTTCATGTTATGATCTAAAAATACATCATTTTATGGATAACTATGTATAATTAAATTTAAGATCATAATGATCATAATGAACAAAGATCATAATGATGTTTTCATGATTAAATGATAAGAGAAAAGATGTTTATTAACACTCATGTATTTTCTAAATTTATTTTATAAAATACATGAGTGTATTTATTTAATTAAAATTCATTCTCTTGTTATTTTAATATTTTGAATTTTTATAATGATAGATAATTCAATTTCTGATCCAAAAAAATAAATTTGAGTTAATTTGGAATTATATTTTGAAATTTATGATTTTTCTAATTTTTAGGAATTTTCTGGAATTTTTATGAATTTATTTAACTGAATTTCCAATTTTAAAATGATTAAAAAGAATAAAAAAAGGGTTTTTATTACCGCGCACTGACATGGCAGAGCGTCGCCACGTGGCGACGTGCGGAGGTCGGACCATGTGATACGTGGACATGCGTGTGTGCGTGTGTGCGTGACGTGTGAAATACATCTTCATAGGCGATGGAGGAGGAAAGTTGAGTTCAATAAGAAGGGACCTTAGCCAAAGCATTTCTGACATCGTATCAGCCATAGCCCTATACTCCAACTAGGCGCTAGAGAGAGAAACAACATATTGTTTTTGTGATCTCCAAGTAACAAGATTTCCTCCAACATAAGTGGCATATCCGCAATGAGACTTACGGTCAGCTTTATCTCCCGCATATCCTGCATCAGAGTAGGCCTCAACATGCAGATGTCTATGCCTTTGGTATAGTAGGCCTTTCCCAGGGGCTCGCTTAATGTAGGCAAGGACACGATATACACCATTAAGGTGTACCACTCGAGGAGCTTGCATGAACTGGCTCAGGACACTCACTGCATAAGCAATATTAGGACGTGTCACTATCAAGTGGATGAGCTTACCAATCAGACGACAATATTGGCCAGAGTCCTCCAATAGTGATGTTGTCTTATCCCACCAATCGATGTTTGTCTCCATAGGGGAGGGAACAGGTTTACACCCGAGCATACCCGTTTCCTCTAGGAGGTCTAGGGCGTACTTCCTCTGGCACAAAGCAATTTGGTCCAAACGATAAGCCATTTCAAGGCCAAGGAAGTACCGTGGTGGAGAGAGATCGCGCGTCACAAAATGCTGGCAAAGATAGGTCTTAGTTGCAGCAATCTTAGCTTCATCACTACCTTTGAGAATAATATCATCAACGTATAATGCTAGTACAACACCCCTTTGGAGTACGCTTGCGCATAACCGTAGGGTCAGAGACAGTGGAGACGAAACCATAAGAGAACAAAAATTGGGAGAACTTGTGGAACCATGCGTGAAGGCTTTGCTTAAGTCTATAGATGGCCTTCTTAAGAAGACATACCATAGAAGACTCCCCTTGAGCAACATACCCCGAAGGTTGTTCCATGTACACTTGTTCCGCAAGGTCACCATAAAGAAATGCATTAAAGATGTCGAGTTGATGAAGAGACCATGCCTGGTTGAGAGCTATAGAGAAGAGAACACGAATGGAACTGAGGCGAGCCACAGGAGAGAAGGTCTCAGTATAGTCAAGACCATAGGCTTGGGAGAACCCCCGAGCCACAAGACGTGCCTTGTAGCGAGCGATGGAGCCATTTGGATTGTACTTGAGGGAGTACACCCACTTGCATGAGACGACATTGACATCGCACGGGCGAGGCACCAGCTGCCAAGTCTCTCGTTGAAGAAATGTGGCATATTCAACATCCATGGCAGCCTTCCACTCCGATACCTGCAAAGCTTCAAGATATGTCTTGGGTATTGACCCAGAAAGGATGGATAGGGCAAAGGCACTATAGGATGAGGAGAAATGAGTAGTGGATACTTGATGACTGATAGGATGTTGGGTATAGTGACGAGTGCCCTTTCTAAGAGCAATGGGTAGGTCAAGGTCGGTAACAGGCATGGAGAGAGGAAGAACGGGTGCAGGAGCTCGGAGAGAGAAGTAGGAGGCATCGGAGGAGACTCTGGCAAGTCAGAAGGAGAGGACTCATGGGAATCAGATTGGGAGTCGAGTCCGGTCGAACCAGAGGGAAGAGGCTCGAGTGGAGAGGATGGAACGATAGGGACAAGAAGTGGGTCTAAAGGTGGTGAAGCAGTGGAGGAAAGGGGAACAGGGACTAGAGCAGATGGCTGGAAAAAGGGGACATCCTCATGAAATGTGACATCTGCAGATGTCACGTAGTGTCGTGTGGAGGGGAAGTACACGTGGTATCCTTTTTGAGTTCAAGAATAGTCCACAAAGACTCCTTTTAGTGCACATGGGGCAAGCTTTGATAAGCTAGGAGTATGGTCTTGGACAAAGGCGGTACACCCAAAAACTCGTGGTGGTAGAGAAAACAAGTCTGCATTGGGTATAAGTCATTGGACTGGGATTGCACCACTGAGCACAACAAAAGGTAGACGGTTCACTAGGAAGGTGGTAGTAAGAACACATCGGACCATAGATATATGGGAACATTCATACCAACCAACAGGGTGCGTAATATAACTAGTACATGTCGATGTTTTCGTTCCGCTACCCCCATTTTGTTTAAAGGTGTAAGGGCATGTGGTCTGATGAAGTATTCCTTTTCCCGTATAGAATTCGTGTATAGCATTTTGAGTGAACTCAAGGGCATTATCAGTTCATAGTACATTCAGAGAAGTAGCATATTGTGTGGTGACCTCCATGACAAACTCCTGGACTCTTGTAATAACTTCTTTCTGACTCTTAATGATGTAGATCCAGCTCAGTCGAGTGTAGTCATCCACAAAAACGATATAGTAGCGTCCTCCAGAAGGTGAGGCATGTTGCGCCGGTCCCCATACGTCGCAATGCACAAGGTCAAAGGGTCGAGAGGAAGGTATACATGTGTGGGCCGGATAGGACGAGCGATGATGTTTCCCCAATTCACACGATTCACATTTGAAATCACACAAAGTTATCCATGGTAAAGCATCTTTGAGTTTTGAAAAACTAGGGTGTCCCAGGCGACAATGCCACAAGAAAGAGGTTTGTGAAGAACATTGAGATGCAGAAAATGAGAAAAGAGCTTGTGGTCCAGGGGAAGGAGAATCAGTCACAAGCTCGTAGATCCCTCGTCCATTCTCACGACCAAGTCCAATCCTCTGCCCCATACAAAGATCCTGGAATATGCAGTAATAAGGATAGAAGAAGACACCACAATTGAGAGCTTTGGTGATAGCACTAATAGAGAGGAGGTTGGTAGGGAAGCCGGGAACATAAAGGACATTATGGAGTGGGAGGGTAAAGGTGGCTCGGGTGATGCCCGATAAGAGGGAGAAAGGGGCCCTTGGTTCCAACAATTGCGATCATCGATTTTCACTTAAGAGGGGAGTACGCCAGCAAATCATTTTGAAATAACTTGATCTCAATAATTTATTTGAGGAGTTATAACGATGTAGATTAAAAGCGACCAATGGACTCATGTGGACATGTGTACGCATCCAAAGCGTCTGATGAAGATCAAATGGCATTCATTACGCGGCATTTATTCTTTATGCGCCACGTGGCTAAATCTCAGCGCTACATCTTCAATTGAACGGATATAACTTAACGGTAACTATTTACATCCAGGTATTTCATTAGAGCCATTGATTGAAGATTAAACGTCAAATCAAATGGTCACGCCTAATTTAGCCATAAATACACATGTTCTTCGACGATATAAAGCATTTTTGGATGTTTTGAGCTATCGAACTATTTAGGCATCTCAATCCTGAAATCTCTTGATTTCTTCCTCTTCTAGATCAATTTCCGCATCCAAGGATTGCGTGAAATCAAGATTTCGTTGAAAGAATGGGGAGAAATCGCCTATAGAATGCCAAATTTTGACTTCAAAATCACAGAATAAAAAGACCTTGATCTGGAGATCAATTGGATCATTTCAAGCATGAATTCATGTTAAATTATGTATTTTCCTCCATTCTTTTATCATGTATCATTATCTTTTTATTTCAAATCGTAGATTAGATTAATATTAGATTTAATTTCAGTTTTTCTCTCTCCTAGCGATTGATTTTCTACTTTTTTTGCTCCTTTATTTCTCCGTGAATCTTAATCCAAATCGAATTCATTTTTATTCCTTTGATTCCTCTTCGAGTTCTCTTTACAAATCTACTAAAATATCTAATTTCTCATCTCAATTCCTTGTTCGATTTGATCGAATTTGAAGAACACCTTAAAAATATCTTAATTCTCTATGGATTTCACCCTTATTCACCAGTATACTCTTAAATTCATGATTATAATCTTAAATTGGTGAGTTTGGAATATGTTTTGACACGTCTCCATGTGTTTTCAATGACCTCATGGATACGCCTCGTCAAGCACTGTCACAACTCACCAAAGTGTTGCTAGATGGTTGCCAGAGCACCGCCGACTGTCGGAGTACCGATAATGCTAGCCACCAAAGAAGATAGTGCTGCTATGATGACGATTGGTGCCACTAGGGGGTGTCATCAACCGGGGGGGTTGGGGGTTGTGGTGGGTTTGCATCTCAAGGGGCCCTATCAAAACGACCCCCCTCCCTTTTTTGTGCTTTTTTTTATAAAAAAGAACTGCCCCCTTTTTTACTAAGTCAAAACTAGTTTGATCGTGTTAACCCGAATCAGCCAGATCCATTTTGGGTTGATGAATCTGGTTAAGGGGTACTCGCGGCCCAATAAGAGGATTCCAAATTAAAAGACAAGAAAAATGATGTTTTGCAATTTTTTGGATTTTTTCAAAATGTTAAAAATTAATAGAAAATTTATAAAAAAAATCCATTCAAACTCTAGAAAAATCAAGAAAATTAGAAAATCGATTTAGTGACTCAAATAAATTATTTTATTAATTTTTACAACATATAATTCATTTATTATTTATTTTAGGATTTATTCAACTCA
>CM044104.1:3502823-3576623 GCA_024174645.1 Lemna minuta | reverse complement strand
CTTAAAGGGGATTGAGTGGACAAGATGAAATTGTCCATCCTCATTTGAGTGGTCAAAAGCAGTTAAACCCTTCGCCAATGTAGTAAAAATATCATAGAAGGTATTCTCAATAATTTTTTACTCACATTTGTACTAAATTGAGTGACTGATTAATGCTTGACAATTAACCATACCCTAAGTGATTCATGAGCCTCACACAAATGAATGATTGCACATAATTGATGATAACCAATGATAGTAAGGTTTCATGAAGGAGATTTAATATACTCTATATCTTCGAAGAAGCACATAGTAAAGCTTGGCACTCAACGGGTTGGTAACTCTACCTTTGAATTGGGTTAAATTGATCCTTGATTAATTTATTTATTCAGTGATATAGATAATTAATAAAGTTGACCAATCAGTGTTATGAGGTCTATAAAGTTATTAACTAGAAAGATATATAGACCTAGAGGGTCAAACTGATGGATATTATGTGGCCTATAAGCCAATCACACTTTCATGTATCTTTTTTATGTTCATTGAAATGAAATTTATCCATTGTCATTTTTGTGTGATGTTTGCAATGAAGTCCAAGAGCATGTGCAATGACTAAGTGAATTATGATGAGATTATAATATAATGATCACTAGTCTTTAAACATATGTTCTTCATATTCCTATTCGTGGGATATTCGAGAAGGACATCGAATTATCCGGAAAGAATAACACTATCTAATCCATCTCATATGATGAGTATGGCTGATCCCATAGCTATCAGTGTGGAGACACTAAGGATAGATAGTGGGTGCTATTTGGAGAAAGAGTTCACTGAATTGATCTGTATGAATCCCTGAATGGTATTATACCTAACTGTCAATCAGCTTGATTCATGTCATGGTTGTGTATGTGGTCCTTTGACTTGAGACACCAAAGACATCTTGTGGATGGATGATCGTGTATTGATTATGACTTACGAATCCCTAGCCACGGGATATCTAAAACGTCATATATTGGATATGACATGAAGTCCACGAAGATGATTTTGCGATCAAGATGGGATCATCCACCCTTTGTATTTGAGGATATTGACTCAAAGGAATGAGATGCGATGAAATCCTTGGCCAAGGTAGTAGAAATATTGGAGAAGGAGTTCCCGATGATTTCTACGCGCATCAGTACTAAATTGAGTGACCGATTAGGGCTTGAAAGTTGACCATACCCTAAGTCATTCATGAGTCTAATGTGGATTAAGGATTATACATACATGGTAATCGATGACGGGAAGGTTCCACAAGCGAGTTCTTACATACTCCATATCTCCTAGTGTACGTGATGTAGCTTGGCACCCAACGGGATGACAACTCAACCTATCGATTGAGTTAAATCAATCCTTGATTAATTAGTCTATATGTGGATGTGGATAATTAATTAAGGTTGACCAATAAGGTGTTATTTGGTCTATAGAGTTATTAACTAGTGAGATACATAGACATAGAGGGTCACACACATAAGGTCTTTGGATGTTGGTGGATATAGACATAATTATGAGGGTTTTTATAAAAAAGACCTCATACCAAATGTCTATAAATAGGGGGAGAAGAACCACAAATGAAGGTTCCCATGAAAGCCTTATAGGAATTCTCTCCTTTTTTTTCTCTTTCTCTCTTGGTGAAGAGCTTTGAAGAGGAGATCCAACCATCCGGAGACTGTGTGGATACCACTAGAGGCTAGACACTTGAATAACTTCAAGAACTCCTTCAGGGAAACATGGTAAGTATGTTTTATCATACATATTAGATGATAGGATCATCTGTTCTTGGTGCCTCAATATTTTGAATATCTGATTCAATGAATTCCGTTGCATTTGATGTTTTGATCAAAATTTTGAAAAGTTATCAACCTCAAAACCCATCACACACAACATAAGGTCTATGAACATTGGTGGATGTAGATATAATTATGAAGGTTTTGTGAAAAGTTCACAAACCTAATGTTCATGAATAGGGAGAGAACAAAACTAAAAGGTGTCCATGCAAAATTTATAGAAACTCTCTTGTTTATTCTTTTTCTCTCTTAGTGAAAATCATTAAACATGATATTTTTAGAGCTTGGATACTTGAAAAGCTTTGAGAACTCATTCAATGAACCATGTAAGGATTTCAATCTAGACTAGATGATAACATCTACTATTATTAGCATCTTGATGTTTTGAATGCTCAATTTAACACATTCCACTGTGTTCAATGTTTTTATTGAAAGCGTGAGAGCTTATCAAGCATCAGACTCAAAAAAAAAAGTTTCATACCTTAAATAAAATGAACAAGTTTATCTTGTGCTTGTTGGGATGAAAAATCACCATTTGGTCTAACACTTTTCTCTTTTTTCCAAGCGGCTTTCAACATTTTATTCATTGAGTTCCCCCTTCTAGGGCCACCACAATTAATATCATTGTCATGTGTCATACCTAACTCATGTTTGTTCAATGTGAATCAGTAATTTACTAGAATGGTTTAGTGATCTTTATGCAATGTCACACAAATTTGTCTCATGATATGATTTATATTTTAGCCAACATATGTGAGAATGGTATACTTTTGTGGATGCATTCACCATTTTTTATTAGATGGTGAATTAAGTGGGTGGGGAGTTAGTTTTTTTATGTATTTATGTTTTCTAGTCCCTTTATAAATTAGTTGATTTTGATGTCTCCTCACCTTTTTAGTCCCATAATAGCAATTAATAATTGGCTAGGTTACCCATGCCACATTCCAAACATGAAAATTTGATCTAACCCACTCACGCTCTTGGTTATTGACCTCACACATCTCCCACGTCTCCCATATATACATCACTTCTCATCCTGTCTCCCATGAGTCGACTCCTAGAGCTCTGCTGTCGCTTCCTTCTCCCCTTTGGGCTAGCTTGCTATTTGAAGTCCTCAAGTGTTTTCACCAATACATGCATGCTCTAAGTAGGTTGCACATCCCTGATCTTGCATGATTATGCAAGGTAAAGAACAAATGCATCTCAGGTTGACTTTCTCGTTAACTCTCAAGACTTGTCCATAATCTAACACTGGTTCACCAAGAATCTACCCCTTACCCTCATGACTCACTTGGAACCAACCTAGTGTATACGGGTGATTGTAAGTATTTCTATATCCAACATCTTACACACTATGAAGAATTTAAAATTCATGCTTAAGTTAAAAAAAAAGACAAAATCAAATAAAATATTTCCAAAGTAAATTTGCCTTGATGAATTGTCTTTGACTTTTGATAGTGCTTATGGCTTTCATCTGATGACTTTGACCATTGATGTTTCATCCTTGAATGTGGTTGACTTGTTCTTCTTGTAGTTGACTTTGGCTTTTTGCATTTCATAGTAGCTTTTGGCTTCTTCAGCCTTGAAATTCTTTAAAAATTGTAAATAAAATCTTTGTGTATGATTAAATCATATTGAATGATTCTAGATGATGATCCTCAATGTATCCATATGCTGACCCTATATAACTCTACACAATGGATGAAGGATGTCTCAACCTCATTTTGTATGAGAATGTTAACCCTCCCTTTAATAACCTAGAACTTTTTCTTAATAAACACCTGAGATAAATTGAATAGTAAAAATGAAATAATAATATCAATGACAATTGAAATTTTATATTAATTCAAAATCAGAGATTTTGAATTAGGAAGAAATCAGATTTTTTTTATGATGATAACATTCGGAATTTGAAAGGGAGAGAGATCAAATTTTTTGATGAGGATAATAATAAGATCTAAAAGGTAGAGAAAAATCATATTTTTGATGAGGATAATAATCAAATTGATTTGAAAAGGCAGAGAGGAATAAAAATTTAAAATTGATTGAAATGATATAAAATTATATCGAGAAATAAATAAATCAAATTTTGAAACAAAATGATAATGGGAAAAACAAGTCAGAAGTTTAAGAAGGTTTTTGATCTCGTGAAATGGACTCAAGGATAACCTAATTGGATCCTTAAATTTCTGCGAATCAAACCTCTAAAAGCCTATATATCAATCTCCTAAACAACCTGACAATTAAACCTTTAAATGTTCTTTGATCAAGACAAAATTTCAAACTTCAAAATAGATACTTCAATTATATATATATATATATATATATATATATATATAATCAGGCTTGAAGGAACCCAAAACCAAAAATTAATGAGTCCAAACATAAATTCAAGATCAGGTTTTGAAAGATCAAAATCAAGCTTTGAAAAATATAGTTAAAATAGTCAGAATATGGTTTTAATGAAACCAAATAGAAATTAATCAGTCCAGGATGAGAAAATTGAAATCAGAAATTAAAAGATCAAAATTTTTTTTTGAAAAATTCAAAGTTTGGTTTCTTTGAAATCAAAAGAAAATTAATCATTCCAAGAGGAGAAATCAAGAAGAAATGAAAGATCAAAACCATTTTTTCCACAAAAATCAGAATTTTGTTTAAGGAAACCAAAAAATAAATAGTCAGTCCAAGGAGAGAAAATCAAAAATCAAGAATTTGAATATTAAAATCAATAAGTTTTTAAAAAAAAAATCCAGAATTTGGTTTTTAAATAAACCAAATAAAAATTAATCAGTCCAAGAAGAGAATAGATGAAATCAAGAATTGAAAGACCAAAATTAAGTTTTAATGAAGCCATAATTTGGCTTAAAGAAGCCAAAAATTTCAGTCCACGAAGAAAAATCAAAACCATAAATTAAAAAAATCACCTTTCAAACTAGGGCTTGATCTTGTGCGAGAAGTTTGAGTTGGAGCATTGGTTTGCTTCTCTTCAAGAGATCGAAAGAAAGAGAGAATGATGATCAATGGAGAGATATCACCAATGAAGATATCATTGAGATTGTCAATGAAGAGAGAGAGCCTGATCATCGGTGAGAGAGAAGAGCTTATTTTTTCGTGAGAGTGAGTGAGTTGGAGAGCTTGATTTGTGTGTGTGAGAGAGAGATAGCTAGAGCATTTGATTTGTCCATGCTTCCCTCTTTATTTTGATCCTCTATAATCGTGCCCTAAAAGTAGGTTCCATTAGATTTAAAATCTACAAATAAGATTAAAATTAACGAGATAGATCAAAAAATAAATAATGCTGATATAATGATTATGTTAATTTCAAATTACTACAGAATTATGAAATCTAAGTAAGCAAATGGAAGATTAAAAATATAAAGCTTACTCGTAAATGTGCTTAGGTCAGCTACTTTAAGTTGTTGGTACTTGCAAATATGAAGATATACCTTCCTCAAAGATTTTCTCTAAAACAATAAAAATATTTCATAACATGAATAAGAATACAAAATAAATTGTCAAACTCATGTATGACTAATATAGTGATGATCCACACCAACATTGAAATTTCTACACCTTTACGAATAAGCTTTGTATTTTTAATTTTCCACCTAGTCATCTAAATTTTTATATATCATCATCAAAGCCTCTTTTATAATTAATGAACCACTTAGTCATTTTTTTATTTTTGCACTTTTTCCATTATTGACATATTCAAGACCTTTAGCACACCATAACTGAATAGAGTTCAAGACATTTAAGACAAATTTTTCTCCATTTTTATTTAATTTATGTTTTCACATTGGTTTTTATTTTATTATCCCATTTAAATACACCTAATGGTCACATTAACCTTTTTAGGGCATCTAAACGACTATCTCTCACAATAAGCTTTGATCATATCTCCCTCACAACAAGCATCTCTCTCCCTCTGTCTATGTGCATGTTAGTGTGATCATCATTTGAACTTGACGCCAATCTCTCAAATTGATCAAGACTCAATGCCAAGCTCTTCCTGATCATAACTTGATTATGAGATGTCAAAACTCTTTTTCTCTGAATTATTTATTTTCTGATTTTCATAAATTTTTTACCTTTTCTAAATTTTTCCTATTTTATTCTTTCCATAAATTCGTTTTACTCTCTCCAAAATCATTTTCTATTTTCTGATTTTTCTGAATTTTTTTTTACCCTTTCTAAAATCATTCTTCTACTTTCTCGTTTCTAGATATTTGTTTTACTTTCTCTACAAATTTCTTTTCTGTTTTATGATTTCTAGAAATATGTTGTTCTTCTAAAATTATTTTTCTGTTTTCTGATTTCTAGGAATCTATTAATCTTTCTCAAAAATCATTTTTAGATTCCCTTGGTTTACTAAATCATTTTGAAATGTTGTATTCAACTCTTTAGGTTCTATTTATTTCTTGCTCTAATTTTAGACCTTGTTTTTTCTCTAACCCATTTCAAAAATCTGATTTCTCTTAAGCTTTCAAAATTTGAATTATTAACCTTATAAAAAATCTATGTGAGACAATATGGTCCTTGTGGAAATTCTTATAATTCTTGGTTTTGTACTCTCTCTCCTTCTCTCTACATAGGTACCTCTCTTCTACAATTTTGGTTATCTCAATTAGTATACTCTCTTTCAACATGGTATTAGAGCAACCCTAGTGTTTCTTTGTGGTGGCAGCAGTACTAAATTTTCTTAGTGGCTGCCACTCTTCTCTCTTTCTGCAACAACTATCTCTGGCCATGGCAATCTCTAGTTGTTGCCCTATGTATCTGATAACATGCAAATTCATGCATTCATATCATTCATTTCACATATTAATTTTTATAAATATGATGATAAAGGTATGTTATCATGCTTTAAAATAATTGAAATGACAATCCTCATATTTAAAAGGATATTTTTATTTTT
This sequence comes from Lemna minuta, assembly GCA_024174645.1. Classification (NCBI taxonomy): domain Eukaryota; kingdom Viridiplantae; phylum Streptophyta; class Magnoliopsida; order Alismatales; family Araceae; genus Lemna; species Lemna minuta. The sequence goes on along the minus strand of CM044104.1, from coordinate 3,569,900 downwards.
CTATAATTTGTTAACATTTTATGAAAAATTTATGATATTTACATAGCAAGAAAATGATTCATAAAGTTCTATAATCAATTCTTTTATTTATTTCTCATTTAAACTGTATGTATTCACACAAAAATATTTATAAATGTATATTATTTTTTGTTTAAAATGATTAAAATTAATAGTGAAAGAAATTTCTTATTTTTTAATTTTTGGGTAGTAGTTTTTAGAATTTTTTAGAAGTCAAAATGACTTCTAAATGAATTTTAATTGAAATAATACCATATATAATGACTTCTAAATGATTTTTAAAGATTGATTCATGAATTTTAAGGAATTATTGTGAACCAAGCCACGTGGCACGATCACACACATTGATCATGACAATGCTAGCCATTGGACGCCGTAAATGATTATCGCCATGATGAACAAATCTTTCCTTTTCTTTTATTTAGGTCTATTATTTTTGGAAAAATTAAAAAAGGACATTGCCAACAACTGATGAGGCCTCAACCAATAGAAAAAGGGGGGTATTTTTTTATTAGTCGATGCAATTTATGGAGTTGACACGACTTGACCGCCACTTACGAGAGATGACACAACAACCTTTAACTACCCCTCACACTTTTTGATGCAAACCTAACCTCTGACAAGAGCACAGATGGTGTGTTGCCACAGTTTTAAAGTTATATAATGTCAGCAATGATTACACCTTTTTTGGAACTTGAAAAGTGCACTCTAACATACGAGGTATTTGGATGTGATAACATGCTAATTAGACATGATAATACATGATTATTGATGCATATTAAGGCATAAATGATTTCATTCCTATGCATGTTATCATGTTTATGAGTATTTATCTATCATTCCATAAAAAAGTCATTATAATCTCAAAATACTTTAATTTAGGGTTAAATATGATGAATTAAAGATAAATCAATTTATAACCCATCTTTACTTGAGATTATAAGTGTTTTTAAAGTTAAAATAATGAGCGAAATCATTTTTATAAACATTAATTTAATTTTCTAAAGTTAAAATTTTTAAGAAATAAATGTATTTTTGAAATAGAAATTAAACCTCTCATTATTTATTAATTTTGACTTTTTATAATGATAGATAATTAAATTTCGGATCAAATAAAAAAAAATTGGATTAATTTGGAGTTATATTTTGAAAGTTATGAATTTTCTAATTTTTAGGGATTTTTTCAAAGTTTTTTTGAATTTTTCTGATTTTTTAATGAATTTCTATGGATTTTCTGGAATTAAAAATCGATTTTTCTTATTTAATATCGATTTTCCAGAATATTTCAAGCGTGCAGGTGATGTGGCGCAATCAGAGCCGTCCGATCGATCGCGATCAACGATCGCGATGAGGAGGCGACGTGGCAGCGTGTGGGACGTCCGATCGCGCTTGCAATTTTAACCGTTGATCTTCACTTAAGATCGATGGACACACGTGGCTTAAATTGGAATTCACCGATCGTTTTAATCTAGACCGTTGATCGCAAGGAGTTATAATGCGATCAAAACGCATCTGAGGCGTCCGATCAAGATCCGATGGATGTGTTTCCAAGGCGTTTTATAACGCGCGAACACGTGGCTTCATCTGAGCGCTCCATTTGCGATCCAACGGACCGGACTTAATCACAAAGATTCGCACTAATACGATCAATCAGAGCCGTCGATCGAAGGGGAAGCGTTTCATCACACGGTTACGCCCAAAATTCCTATAAATTAAGATGTTCTTTCGATTTGTAAAGCATTCGAGAGTAATTCAATCTAATTGAACTGTTTAGACACCAAATCGCTTGAATCTCTTGATCCCAATCGCTTATAGACTAAATTTTGTGTCCACATAGTGCTTAAGATCTAGATTTAGACAAAAGACAAGGAAGAAAACGACGCTTGAACTCCACGAATCGCGATTTTCAAAATTTGATGAAAAGCCTTGATTCCGGCGATTAATTGGGTTAATCTCATCGTAATTGTGGGTTAGTGGAAGTGGTTTTGCCTAATCTATCATCTATTAGGGTTTAATTTTTGTTTAGATTAGGAAATTAGATTAATTTCAAGTCAATTTTCATTAATTTCGTGATTTACGATTTCGGAAATTTCATCTCACTTCGATCTTCAATTTCTCCGCGAAATCAAAGTCAAATTCGATGATTTTTGATTCGGTAGAATCGTCTTGAAGTTCTCTTTCATAATATACTATTTTCCCCAATTTCTATCATCGATTCATCGTCCCATTTGATCAAATTCAGAATGATCATTAGAAGTTTCCCTAATTCCCTATGGATTCGACCCTTATTTACCATTATACCCCTCAATTCGAGATATTTTCATCAAATTGGTAAGTTTGGAATTAGTTTTGACTCGAGACCGTGTGCAGTTGATGACCTCGCCGTCTCGGTTTGTTAGAGAGCGCAAAATGTGTTGGCACGTAAATTTAGGCAATTCTCTTGTGTCAAGGAGGAGAGAGAAAGTGAATCAATGACTACAAATACTCCATATTGAAATCATGATAGCTCATGATCCCCATTGAGTTAGGGGCTGAAATCTTATGAGTATGATCATCATTTTAAGCTCTACAAATCAATTGAGGCTGATATAAATTTTGAGGCAAAAAAAGGTTTTTTAATATTTCATTGTGTGCTTCTAGAACTGACTAGCATTGAGGAAAAAGGTACTGATTCATCATTCTTTGTGTATAAAAGATCATTACTTGTAATTGTCTTCTCTTTTCTACTCATTCATCATGTTGGATTCAAGATACCAAGTTTAGGCAAAATGTATGAACTCTCAAAGGTATGTTTGATTGGAGAGCATTTCTCGAATGTGTTTTCATCAAAAATCCTTATATTATAATCATTTTTCATCGATCATTTTCATCAAGAATATTTTACATTTTTTACATCTCTTAACTGAAATTTTCATATTTTAAAACCCTAAAAAAATTTTCCACTATCAATCAAGGTTTTTCATCTTCAAAAAGGAGTTAGGAGACGTTTGGTTAGTTCATTTCATTTCCCATGTGCATCTTCCTTTCATTGATGATGTCCACTCTCTTAATAAAAAAACCAAAAATATTATTTGATTTCAATATTTTTAACCTTTTTTTTTGTGAATTCAACCTCGACTAGCCATTATTCTAAAGTTCAAAACTGAATTCAAAGAGTTGAGTATTATTTTTTATACGTGAACTAGTGCTTTCAAGAACTATAATTTTACTCATATAAGTATTCCTGGTCCCTAACTAGTAGCTTGATGAAATGATTTTGTGTGGTCATTGATCACACACAAACTCGTGTCAAAACAAGTTCTAAAATCACGAATTTAAAGTTATAATAAAAAATTAAAGAGTATAGTGGTAACTAATGGTCGAATCCACGGAGAAATAAGAGAAATTTTGATATGTCTTTGAAATTCGATCAAATCAGACAATGAAATGAGGCAAGAAATAAGGTATTTTAGTATATTAAGAAAGATAATTGCAAGACCAATCCACAGAATAAAAATCATGGATTTGGATCAAAAATTGGGGAAAAAACAAGGATTGAAATGGAGGAAGAAATTTTTTTCATGAAGAGAAAGAAAATATAAAATTATCTATAATTCAATTAATCTACCATTCAACATTAAAATCTAATGCTACAAAAAGAAAGGTCAGGAGGAAAATAGGTAATCTAACTCGAAGTCGCATTCGAAATGATCCAATTAATCACTGGATTCAAGGCTTTTCATTCCGCAATTTCGAAAACGACCGTTGGATGCGTCTCTTCATCTTTGATCAATAGCTCAGATTGAACATCAGTTTGTGAATCGTCGTCATTAAGTCCCGTCTGTTTGATCGACAATGAAGGGCTCAGATTTTATCATGTCGCGCGTGAAGAAGAAGCATTGCTTATCGTCCAACGTTTGATCTTTATCAAGTGATCAAGGTGTGTCCACGTGTCCATTGAGTGCATTTAATCTTGACCATTATAACTCCTCAGGTGAGCGGCTGAGATTAAATCATCTTAAAATGAATCGTCACCTAATCAGATGCAGTCACGTACCCTCTCAAGTGAAGCTTGACGATCACAATTAAATCGTGTGATCATTTGATCGAGATTGCCCCACATCTTGTGTGAATAAAAACAAAGATAAATAGTCCCACATGATAAAAGTTCAGGTGATTTGGCGAGTATATAATGTATGCAAGTATAATGGGTTAGCAAAAATCCATAATAGATGCTTAACCCACTAATTACTCACGTGCACGCACACGCGCACTCACGTGCACACGTGCACATGCACATATGCTTACACACGTCGCCACGTGGCGACACTCTGCCACATCAGCTCGCAATATAAAAATCATTTTTAAAAAATAAAAAATAAGCTTAAATAAATTCAAAAATACTTTTTAAAAATCTCTAAAATTAGAAAATTTATAACTTTCAAAATAAAACTCTAAATTAATCCAAATTTATTTTGTTGGTTCAGATATTAGATTATCCATCATTTTAAAAAGTAAAAATATTTAAATAACCAAAGAATAAATTTTTATTTAAAAAATACACTCATTCCTCTTAGAAAATAAAACTAGAAAAATACATGAGTGTAAATAAAAATGTTTTCTCTTATCATTTGTTAATGAAAATACAATGATGATCTCAAATGTAGATGAGAATAAAACTATATTATTGAATTACTAATAGAATATTCTTAAAATGATATATTTTTAAATCATAACCTAAAATTACATGAAATGATATAAATGCACTGAAAATATGATAACATGCATACAAATAGAATATTTAATGTGTTAATTTGCATTAATAATCATATAAATTCATGTATAAATTACAATTTATCAATGGTCTTGCATTAGTTTTCAACTTCGCTTAATTACCCTACTCAAGTCATGATCGCGCTCCAACTTACATCTAGTTGTCACCCCCAAAATTTAGCCACCATTGACTCTACATCCTGCCTCCTATGCACATTCAATTCCCAGCCACCCGGCTGCCAGATCTACATCCACCGTCCTCTAAATACTATGGTGTCCATCCAAAGGCCGCTCTCCTACCTACCAAGAGCTAGCATGTGGCTAGGGAAGCCCTACACATAGGTCATGTTGGCACAACCTGCAATCATTAGCACTAGCTTTGGCAACAAGATATGTTGTGCTCACCAACAACACCTCTTTGTTGTTATCAACACTCGCCATTGGTTCATGCATTTTTACACCATAAAAAAGGACAATTCGTGGATCCATTGACTTTTAACTACGGGCAACTTGCTGCTCATCAACGCTCTTGCTTCAGGTAACCATCACTGTTAGCCTCTATAAGATGGCCTTGCTATTGGTGCTCTCTATTGTCATTGGTGCCCTCCATCGCAACAATGCTCCTTTTGTCACCAACACCACTTTGCATTTGGCGCCCGTATTTTCCTGGCCCTAGCTCGCAACCTCCAGCACATTGGCCCAACACTCTCAACCATCTTCCCAACCCTAGTTACGCTCCACTAAGTTAGTCTGCTAATTTAGTCACATTTTTCTTTTACTCACAGTGAACATGAATTCTCCATCAACCCTCCCTTCCATGTCGTCCTTGTCAATTATTTCTCCTACAGCTGGATATTGCTTATGAATTGGTTGTGTAATCGGCTAGCGCTTCTCTATATCTATGATGAATATATTCATCCACCATCTACATAGTCCATGCACCATCTTCGATAAAACCAAAAGCATTATATTGTTAGCTAGTTTTTGCCATTTTCTTTAGATTCATGGTTGTCTCTTGTTCGTCATTAATGACCCACCACCCTTGAGGATCCTACACTCAAAACATGTTTCATTCATGACAGTTCCCATTATTAGCTAGCTGATGTAGATAATTTCTTAATTGTAAGTCCAATATTTCTCATGTAGGGAACATTTATAAGCAATAATTCAAGACATGTCAGCTCGAGCGTCACACACAATTTTATCCTCATGTTTGTGGTCTCCAAAATCATTTGGAGACCTATCAACCATATATGATTAGTGTTAAAAAATAACATTGATATCATGAGGAGCTCAATGTTGCTCTCTTTCTTGCAAGCCTTGAATCTATCATAACTCAAATTCATAGCCCCATTTGGGTGCAATTCATCTACCATCCCTTGGCTAGAATTTTTCTATTTCCTCATCATGACTCCATTGCTATGTCACGTACTTTTTTACTTGCCATCCTCTCCACAACTTGGATTATATGTCCTATGCTATGTACCAAATCTCTTCTCTCTCACTTACACCATTTACTTGAACCCTCTATTTTTTCCATTGACAATGGTTGCGTTCATTTTGTGGTGGAGTAGGGGGTGGCCAACCTGAGCACACCTCTTTCAATGTCTAAAGTTCTTTTTTACCATAATTTTCCAATTAACCTTCTCTCCATTAACAGGATCCTTACGCCTTATTTTGTTCTATTACCTTTGTCCTTGTGTATTTTAAGACTTGTGAACAGTAAGAGGATTGGTTTATGATGGGATATTGGGTGATACGTCCATGAGTTTGTATGTGACACCCCTTCGATTGATTTTTCTTGCCTTCACTCCTAGCATGATTTGTGCCTTCAATTGCATTGGTCACTGGCATCCTAATGTTGTCAAACTTCTTCTAGAGCTTCCTTAGATTACCATTTCTCCTTTTGAGTGCAAGACATGTCCACTTGAAAATTATTTTCATTCTTCCCTCCCTTACTTGACTCGATTACGAGCAAAAAATATTTTGATTTTGTGCATTGTGTTGTGTATAGGCCTTCTCATGCTTCCTCCTTTTTGAGTTTTTGATTTTAAATTGTCTTTGCCCGATATTTCTCTTTAGCCTCATGGGTGTATCGTTTGATATACCTCACTCGTGTTTTGCCTATCGTTCGTTAATTTCTTCTTAAAATATCCACCAAATTCAAGTCTACTTCCAAAATCCTTCACACCAAGATTGCCCTTTGGTTTGTTCAAAATGATCTACATGATCACTATATCTCTTTGGGTCTCCTTCACTAAACCACATGTCCCCATACTTCCCAATAGAATGGTGTAGATGAGCACAAACATCATCTTCTCTTAGACATAGTCACACTCTCCTATTTGAAACGAGAGTCCCCTTTACCTATGTTCCAATGCCCTCATCATCTCTACCTACCTCATTAGTTGTCTACCTTCCTCTCAATGGTGAAGTTCCACTTCATTACCCCTACCTCAATCATGAGATCTTCTCTCTACCTTCATAAGTATTTGGTTGTGTGGCTTTTGTCGACAGTCATGCAACCAATAGATCCAAGCCAGTTCTTTGTTTCATCAAAGGGGTATATTTTGGTTACACATGGCAAGGTTTTTGTGTCTAACTTCCTTATGTTCTTAAGTGCATCATCTCTGCATATCTTATCTTCTCTAAGTCCACTCTATATTTCTCATCTAACTCTCCATCACCCTTTGCACGTCCTACACTTACATCTTCTACACCTTCACCTGCTTTACTGGTGCCATCTCATATACCCACAATGGATCTTGCACCTCCTCATTTTTTGCCTCCTCCATCACCCATTTTTTGACTTGAGGGTCCCTCACTCTCTACTATTGGTTCTCCTTCACTACTATTGCCTACTCCAGATTTTATGGCTCCACTTTACTTGTTGCTTCCTTGACCTTATGCCCAAGTTTGGTGCCCCTTGTATTGCCTTTGGATGATCTTCACCTATCCATAGCTATTCAAAAAGCTACATGTAAATGTATCCTTCACCATATCACCTATGTTGTTTGCTTTGATCACTTGCATTCTACATATCGAGAAATTTCTCTTTCTCCAGTTGTCAAGTTAATACCCAAGTTGCACATTGAGGTATGCGGTTATCTCACTTGAAGGTGGTGGCCATTGACTTAGAGTATGTGGCTCTCATCTAGGGAGAGACATGGGTGCTGGTCAATTGTACTAATGATATAAACATTGTCACATGTAGATGAGTTTTCACTCTCAAATACAATCTAGATGGGACGTTCAAATGTCTTAAGATACGCTTGGTGGCTCGCAAATTTTCTCAACAATATATTTTTTATTACAAGGAAACCTTCTCCCTAGTAATTTGTCTTAATTTTTTACTTGTACTTCTTTTTGTGAGCATAAATTTTTTGGGTTTTGAGGTCAATAAACTTTCAAAATTTTGATCAAAACATCGAATGCAGCGAAAAATATTGAATACAATATTCAAAACACCAAGCCACAAAGAATGGATGATCCTATCATCTATTATGTATGAGAAAACATACTTACAAGGTTTCTGATGCAGGACGCGGTTGTGAAAACCCTTGTGCCTGATCAATGGGACAAAGGCTGACTGAAGATAGTGTGGTCAAACCTAATCTACGAGTAGGCGAGTACTAGACCCTAAGCATGAGGCCTAACCTAAACCTAAGTACAGGCAGGTGTGCCGATCAGCGGAGTCGACTCCGGGTGACTCGGGGAAACTCGCGATAATGGATAGGGTGAGACCCTCTTGATCTACGTCCGGAGGCATGGAAGTCGCTCGTCGTGGGGTAGCAGGGAGGCTGCAGCTCACGCTCAGTGTAAGACCTGACGTACACGTGAGAAGTCTCGAACCTATAGTCGTACTACCCTACCTACGTTGTCCGACGGCGGTGGAGACGAGTAAAGAAAACGCTTCGAAAAGTAATTAACTTGAAAGAGGGGTTGAAGCTAACCTGCGGGGCGGGGTGCCCGGTGGGTCGTGGCGTAGTGGAGAGCAGGCTCGGCGGTGTCGGCCGGAGAGAAGGAGACGACGTCTGAGAGGAAGCGGGCGTGGCTCGGGCAAGGCGCGGGCGCGACCTAGTCCAAACACGGGTGCAGACGCAATGAGGTGCCGGTTGGAGTAGCGACCCGGGGGACTAGGCGCGGAAGTGGCCGGTGACCATACGCCGGCACAACCTGGGCTGATCGCGAGTGCGAATCGGCTGGGGGTGGGCACGGACAGGGGCGGCTCAGGCTCAGCCTGTGGTCAGGTCGCACGGGAGGCTTGAGCTCAAGTCGCGGGTGAGGCCCTATATCAGCGCGGGAGTGTGTCAGTGGATTGGGGCGTGGCTCTGCCTGGGTTGACCGAGGTCTTGGGAGTTGACCACGGGAGTGACTGAGGCTGGGGGATGCAGGCGTAGCCAGAATAGGGCGCGGGCGAATTCTGGGGAGGACGCGGGGGCCGTCTGGAGGTCAGGTCGCCTTTGTGACCTTAACTCAGGTCGCAATTCGGCTTGAATTCGGCGCGGCGGGACTGAATTCGGCCTGGACGCTGTAGTCGCAAGGGCGGGTGCAGGCATCGCGGGCGCGGATTCTGCGGGACGTGCAAGGTTTCCACAAGGGGGGAGGATGGACGCTCACCGACAAGGGCGAGAGGGGAATCCCTCAGGGCGAGCAGCGAGATTCCGCAGTTTGAGCCTACAGGAGATTGAGTTGTGCGGAAGAAAGGAATCCCGCAGAAATGGGAGTGGATGAATCGCCAATTTACAGAGTCTGCGGGGAGGTTAAGTTCCGAAGGAGGGAAAGGGAATTCGATAAGGCGGGAGGGAGAATTCCGCAGGGAGGACGGGTATCGGGGAGACAGATGAGTTGAGCAAAGAATTCGTGAGGAGTGAGTTCGCGAGGGGAATTCGCGAGGGGCTGAATTCGTGAGGAGTAAACTCACGCGGAGAGGGAGACTGGTTGAGCAATGGCGGGGATTGATGGAGGCGAGCGCAACGTGGGTGCCGCTGAGCGGGAGGATGATGTTGGATTCGTGGCCGATAGTCTTCCACGGCAACTGAGATTCCACGGAGTTCAATCTTCCGCGGGAAGCTAGAATTCTGCGGAATGGTTCCAGCGATGCGCGGGGTTGCGGGGGAAGATAAGAAGCTGGGAAGACGTAAGGTTCGGACGGGAAGGCGGGAGAGGATGAGCTGGCACGGCGTGCGGGAGGGAGGATCGGGAGGGAGATGGAATTGAAAGGGATATCACGTGGAGGAGGGAGAGGAATTTTGGGAGCAGGAAAAGGCGCGGAGAGGAAATGGGGGTCGGCTGAGAGGCTGGGCGAATTCAGCAAGGCGATGGGCGAATTCGCACGGGTGACGAACAAGTCGGCCAGGTGAAACGGGAAATCGGGAGGTCAACGGGAGAAGAGGGACTGGCGTGGTAGGGAATTCAGCGGGACGGCGAGAAGTTTCGGCAGTCAAATAAGGTGAGGGGGGAAGCTGGGTAGGATCGTGGGTTCGTGGAGGGAGGACTTCCCGGAATTCAGGGCAGATCGGGGAAGTTAGTGGGCGATGGAGTGGGAGGAGTGTGAGGGTCTCGGGTGAGGGGCGAGAATTGGGATTCGGCTGCAGAATTGGCTCGGGTAGGCGGACTGACAGATCGTGGTAGAGGGAATGCGCTGGGTCGCAACCGGGCGACGGGGTTGGGGAGTGTAGAATTGCGAGGAGAGAGAGAGGACAGGGAGGGGAAATCGGAAGGTTCGTCAGGAAGAGGCAGGCAGGGGAATCGGGCGAGGAGGTAGGGAAGGTAGAGGGGAAGGAAGTTGCGGGAGGAAGAGGCGGGACGGCTGGGCGTGGCCTGCGCACGGTGATTCGTGGGGTGAACGGGATTCAGGGAAGCTGGCAACGGAGTGGGGAGGAGGGGAGTCGGTGGTGGCAGGACGGGAGGGGGAGCTCGGGAGGAGATCGGAGTGAGGAGGGGCAGAAGGGGTCTGCAGTGGACAGAGCTTGAAGCGGGAGTGCGGTGGTGATGGAGGCAGCAGAGAGGGTGAACGTGGAGAAGGTGGAGGAGCTGCAGAGGAAGAGGATGGCGGCGCGGCGGTCCGAAGGCGGCGGCGGCACGAGGGCGGCGGTGGTGGCGGCTTGGGGACGGCGGCGTCATGGTGACGATGGTGAAGTATCCATGGCCGGGGCAAGGAGTGGCGGCGGCGGCGGCGGCAGTTGGACTCCTCCCCCGGCCTTCCTTGAGTAGCCACTTGAGAGGGAGAGCACTCCTTTCTTTCTTTAAATGACGGCTAGGGTTTGTGGGGGGTCCCTTTCCTTCTTATAGAGCCCATAATGGGCCGAGAGGGGAAAGGGCCCACTTGAGGCCCACAACCCACACTAACATGCTCATAGAAAGAAATAAGGTTCACAAAGAAGGATGGGCTTCACGAAGGGGATCCCGAAAAGGGAAGAACACACCCGGAAGCCTAAAAGAGAGAAAAGAAATAAACGAGGACCCGCTTAAACACGTGCGGGTCAAAAGTTCATAATAAAGAAATAAAGATAAGCGGATAGATCCGCGCGCGCAAAAGGGCTCCTCCAGCGCCATGGTATCGTGTCTTGGTGGCGACGGGGGTCGTACGCCACCAGTTTCCTTGAAGGAGTTCTTAAAGCTATTCAAGTGTCAAGCCTCTAGAGGTATCCACACGGTCTCTATATGGTTGGATCTCCTCTTCAAAACTCTTCACCAAGAGAGAAAGAGAAAAAAAGGAGAGAATTCCTATAAGGCTTTCATGGGCACCTTCATTTGTGGTTGTTCTCCCCCTATTTATAGACATTTGGTATGGGGTTTTTTTTCATAAAAACCCTCATAATTATGTGTATATCCACCAACATCCAAAGACCTTATGTGTGTGACCCTCTAGGTCCATGTATCTCACTAGTTAATAACTCTATAGACCAAATAACACTTTATTGGTCAAACTTAATTAACTATCCACATCCACAAATATATTAATTAATCAAGGATTGCTTTAACCCAATCGATAGGTTGACTTGCCAGCCCGTTGGGTGCCAAGCTACACCACATACTCTAGGCGATATGGAGTATGTAAAAACTCACTTATAGAACCTTTCCGTCATTGATTACCATGTATGTATAATATTTCATCCACATGAGATTCATGAATGACTTAGGGTACGGTTAACTGTCAAACCCTATTCGGTTACTCAAGTTAGTACTCATGCATGTAGGAAATCATCGAGAACTCCTCTAATATTTCTAATACCTTGGCCAAGGATTTTATCGCATCTCATTCCTTTGAGTCAATCTCCTCAAATACTAAGGGCGGATGATCTCATCTTGATCACACGATCATCTTCGTGGACTTCATGTCATATCCAATACATGACGTTTTAGAGATCCCGTGGCTAGGGATTCATAAGTCATAATCAAAACACGATCATTCATCCACAAGATCTCTTTGATGTCTCAAGTCAAAGGACCACATACACAACTGTGACTTGAATCAACCTGATTGACTGTTATGTATAATTACCATTCAGGGATTCATACACATCAATTCAGTGACCTCTTTCTCCAAAGAGTACCCACTATCTATTCTTAGTGTCTCCACACCAATGGCTACAGGATCCGCCATACTCATCATATGAGTTGTATCATGTAGTGCTACTTGATAACATGCATATTAAACTTAAATTCTTATCTTATTTAACTAATATTCATGCTTTTTTATGTAATTATGATGCATGTTATCATAATTTTATGAATTTTCTCCATTGGAATGCCATTTTACTAAAATTCATATTTTTTTACATAATTTAGGGTTAATTATGTACTTGAATGATTTATGATTTTTTTTAAGATCAAACAAATCCAAATTAACCACCTTTTAGTTATTTTGATTTTGACTTTAGTAAAGATGAGTAAAAGAAGGAAGAGAAGAAGAAGATGATACAAGGATTAAAGAAAATGAGTGGATGATAGGGTTCACTTATTAATATTTTTTGAATTTATTATTCTTCTTTTAATTTATATTTTAGGTGGCATGATATTAAAAATGAATAAATCTGTGATCCAATGGAGAAAATTTGAGTTAAAAAGAAGTTGTATAAATTAAGTTATGAAATTCTGAACTTTATGGAATTTGATGGATTTTGTTTTAATTTTTCAGGTATTTTTTCAGATTTAATTCCTTTAAAAAGAGAAAAAAGGGTTTATGTAATCGCGCGGGACCCGCGATGATGACGTGGCTTGGCACGAACAAGTGGCGTGGCCACACGAGCCCATGCAGACGCCTGCATGGCACCTACGTGGCATGAATAGTAACCGGGCTAGCAATTGATGGGCCCACGGATTAGTGGGCCCAAGTTAGATGATTGGGGCGTACTAGGCCCATTGGGCGATTCAAGAGGTTAAAGATCTCCCTTTTTATACGTAGGTTTGTCGTGTAATTCTACCATGTGGGACTATGTTTCTCTATTGATTCGTAGGCGACGTGGCATCGCAAGGAGCGTTAGATCAAAACATGCAGAATAGCGCGCGTTGATCTCGTGGACTTAGATCCATCAGATTGGGATCATACGCACGTGAATAATTTGTGACTGTCGATCTCATTAGTGAAATCTGACGGTCAAGATGTAATCGCGTAATTGGCAAATTGTGGATCAACACGCGGCAGACTATGAGCGCTCCGATCCACATCTAACGACGGAAATCAACGAAAACGTGGACCCGAGTCGTGGGGATTGTGTCCACTTACTGCGCACCATGTGGCAGTATCATGACCATTCGAGCATCCTTCATTGCGAAGGAACGGCCCCGATTTGTCACGATAAAAAACCTATACAACAGTGTTTTCTCTCTTTGTAATTGAACTTTTGGTCAAATCATGAAGAAATTAAGCGATTTTCAAGGAAGATCTTAAGTTCTTCGTGACTCTCTTGCTTCCTAGACTCAATTCCACATCCATTGAAGCAGGATAATCATGAATTATTGCAAGAAAACGAATCGGAATCTCCCTTGAACGCCAATTGCAAGTCGAAGATAAAACCAGAGAAATACTCTTCAATCAACATGAATTGAAGCCAAATCTTTGTGTCAATCGGGTTAGTAGTGTGATTCGTTCGTAATCCTTGAAATATATGTAGTTTACATTAGATTTAGATAGGTAATTAGAGTTTAGAAATCGTTAAATTCATCTTTTCGCCCAATTTTAGTTATGGATTATTGTTGATTTTCAAACAAGGATTTCTCTCTGATCTTATATTTAAATCATTTGATTTTTGTTTCATTGGATTCCTTGTTTCATCAGCTTTTCGTGGATAGAAAAATCGTAAAATTTCATCATCATTTGACCTCTCAATTTGACGTTTGACAAACTATTGTTCTTTTTCAATCCGAATTTGGGCGTTGACTTGGGGTATCAATTACTCCTAAAATTTAAATTAAAATTTGACAATTTTGGTCTCTTTGGAATCCCTGGTTGTTAGCTTTCTATTCATATGTGAATTGAAACATTTGGATATCATTTGGTTAGTCAATTTGAAGATTTGCACGAAAGTGTTCATTTCAGGATTTTTCTTATCTTTAATTTTCAATAATTCATAATAAATCCAATTCTTCTCGAAAAATCATGAATTATAAATCAATAAATTCCATTTTTTCTCTCGTTTCTGTATATATAATTTTTGTAATATTTTAAGCCCTTTTTATTATCTGATTTTACAGAAAGTCAATTGTTGGTCAAATTCAACGCTTTGACCTTGACTTTTGACATTTCTGCTTAAAATCAGATTCTTAATTCTTATAATTTCTTATTTAGTATATCTATATCATCATCATGAATAAAATATCATTTTCACTTCTTTAAAACCTTAATTAAACCTAAGTTTAACCAAGTCAACTTTGCGATCAAAGTCAACCGTGTTCTTTGTGGATCGTCCCGATCTTTACACTATTTTTGATTTTATATCTTTGTTATTGTGAGTTTGGAATTATAAATTTTTTTTGACCGACGTTTGTGTGTTTTAACGATTGCATAGAACATTATGGCTCTTATCTTTCCGGATAATTTGATGTCCCTCTCGAATATCTCATGAATAGAAATGTTTAGAACATATGATTAAAGACTAGTGATCACGGTATTATGATCCCATCATAATTCACTTAGTCATTGCATATTCTCATATACTTCATTGGAAACATCACACAAGAATGACATAAATAAATTTCATTTCAATCAATTTAAATAAGATACATGGAAGTGTGACTGGCTCATAGGCCACATAATATCCATCAAAATCATGGTGGTCTCTTGACAGAACGAGATCGCGAGGTTGTTGAAAATACACGGTCTCGTGTCAAAATAAATTCTAAACTGATCAATTTTATGAAATTAATTCGAATTGAGGGGTATAATGGTAAATAAGGGTCGAATCCACGGAGAAATAAGGGATTTTTGAGAGATCTTTTGGAATTTGATCAAATTGGATGATAAAATTGAGGTGACAAATTAATGATACATGACGATAGATTAGGAGGAAAACATGTAATCTAACCCAAGATATCGATCGAAATGATCCAATTAATTGCTGAATTCAAGGCTTTTCATCCCGCGATTTCGAAAACGATCGTCGGTGTTCAAGAGACGAATTCTCCCTAATCGATTGATGAAATCTAACTTTCAATCACGTCGTGGACACGGAAATGAGTCTAGAAGTGATTGGAAGCAAGAGATTCAAGGATTGAGGTGTTTAGATAGATCAATTGAGTGAAATCATCCAAGAATACATAAAAATGTTGAAGAACATATCAATTTATTGGCAATTTGGGCGTAACTGTGGGATGGGGCATTTAATCTTCGATCAATGGTCCAGATTAAATGCATGGGTGCGAATCGTTAGGGTTAAGTCATGTCCATTGGATTGCAGATGGAGTGCTCAAATAAAGCCACGTGATCTCGTGAAATTCAATCGTCGCGTAACGTATGCGGTTTGATCTTCTTTGGGCGTCTGCGATGTCTTCACGTGTCCACAGAAGTCCATCGGATGCGTTAAATCTCAGCCGTTATAACTCCTTTGATTAAGTGGCTGAGATTTAATCGTTTTGCAATATGAATTTTTGTCCAATCAGAAAGCGTAGCGTACCCCCTTTCACTTAAGTGACGATCGACGGTTCAAATTTAACGCTCGATCAGACGCTCAACATGCTGCCATGTCATCGATCGCGATTGATCGAATGCTCCAAATTGTGCCACGTCACCTGCGCACTTATAAATAATAAAAAAATCAATTTTAAATTAGAAAAATTGATTTTTAATTCCAGAAAATCATTAAAAATTTACTAAAAATTCAGAAAAATTCAGGAAAAATATCTAAAAATTAGAAAATTCATAACGTTCAAAATACAACTCCAAGTTAATCCAGATTTTTCATTGGATCAAAAAAATTCAATTATCTATCATTATAAAAAGTCAAAATATTTAAATAACAAGAGAATTACTTTTCATTTAAAAAATACAGTCACTTCTACTTGAAAAACAAAATATTATAAACATGTGTATATAAATATTTTATCTTATTATTTAACATTAAAACCTAATGATAATCTCAAATTTATATGGGAATAATATAATCTAAAATCTATTCTTAAGAATGCATAATTATCGCTAAAATAGTGCATTTTGAGATTATCACTTAAAATTGTATGAAATGATAGAAATGCACTCAAAGTATGATAACATGCATAAAAATGAAATTTTTTATGCCTTAATTTGCATTAATAATCAGATTTTTGCAGGTTAAGATTGCATGTTATCATCTCTCCATCATCTTGATGTCTCCAAATATTTTCTTCATGGAGACCTCACTGAATGGTGTTCATGAAGCAACCAACTAGCTATATAGTTTAATGGGAGACCATCAACACATGCTACCTTCATCATGCTATTTACGTGCCTCAAGAAAGGCCCACATGCATGGTTTGCGAAGTTCAACTTAATCATTTAAGCTCAATGGTCGACTACCTGCTAGGTTGACCCAAGAGTATTATGCATAAACATGTCTATTAATAAGTTAAAAAATCATGATTGTCAAAAATGAAAAATCATGGATAATATTTTTTATTCAACTCTTTGAATTTGATCGTAAAATTTAGAACAATGGCAAGTCGAGGTCGGATCTATGGAGATGATGGCTAAAAGATTGAAATCAAGGTTTGTTTTTATATTTTTGGAATAAGAAAGTGGAAATGATTGATGAAAAATGGAGACGTATTTGAATGATGCTTCCAAATCCTCAGTCAAAAATTGGAATGGAAAATAGTGATTTAGGGTTGTAAATATGGAATGATGGATAGAAAAGGCTAAGAAAATGGAGAAGATTGAAAAGAAAACATTCTAATTTAAGAATTTACAATCCAAAACTTACTCTAGAAATGGTCTCCAATTGATCACTCCTATAAGAGCTCGTACATCTTTCTCAAACTTGGCGGCATGCATCCAAGACACAATAAATAGAAAAGAGAGGAAACTCACTAAAAATGATATTTGGTCCACAACAAACAATTTATATGTGCTCTCTTTTCTTTTAGTTAGCCAATGGTAGAAGTGCCCAAACAAACATAAAAATCTAGTATTTCCTCTCCATTATTTAAATAATCTACCATAAGGACAAAGAGCATGAAATGAAGATCTAGCTCACAAAACTTTCAGCTCTAAACTCTATTGAGATCATAAGATATCATGATTTCAATTTGGAGCATTTTTGTTCATTGATTTTCCCTTAAACATTGCTTGATCAGTCAATGGCTGTCATATTTTCTTTGATCAATATTGGGAGACAACATATTGCGCCACGTGTTGTCTTAGGATTCTCTTAGGTGAGAAAGAGAGTTGAAAAAGTTGCTAAAAAAATACCATGTGGCACACTTTGGATTGTAGTGAAAAGAGATAATAGGGTACAATTTGTGGGACTCATCTTGTGGTCCATGATCAATCGCTCCACCAAAATCCACATTTCACACATTTTGAAGGGGGATATGGTGGATCCCATCCATCTAATCAGGTGGCTACGATTGTCACTACCAATTTAAGCACCCAAAAAGCTGTTGCCGCATGTCCTTGCGAAAAAGCAGGCCCAAATAGTCCCACATTGAAAATTCTCAAAATATTTTTTATATTTAAAAAGGTCCCATTAAGGCATGATATTGATGGTAATTCTACTTATATATTTTATTAAATATAAAACTCTGCATGATGGCACCACGCATCCATTGATTGTGTGTTGCGCGACAATGCCTCAGCATACCATTTGTATGCACTACCACATCATCATGCGCAAAGAAACTCCTTTTTAATTTTTTTAAACCTTGAAAAATCATTATAAAATTCATATTAATTAAAAAAAAAATCTAAAACTTTTTGAAAAATAGAAAAAATTGAAGAAAATTCTAGAAAAATATTTAACTTCAAATATTCATATATTTTCATAGAAAACTCCTTTTTAGATGAAATTTGTATCATTTTGATATTTGCGATGTCTTATTTTTTACCTGACATCAGTCGAACTTGCTTAGTGTGAGAATTCCTCACTTCTAAACTTTCCCTTTAAATAGTGCAATACTCCATAATTTTTTGAGGCACCTATCTTTCCCTGTTAGGCATATAGTTGTATCTCTTCAAAAGTAGTAAAGTAGTTACACCATTTTGTTTTAAACTTCACTTATGATAATAACACTCTCAATTGATTCACGCATCCATCACACCATATTTCTTCCATATTTCCCTCACATGTACGTATCCCTTCACACTATACTTCACATTTATTACTTACACTCTTCAAAAACCAAAAACTCTTTCATATCCTTATTTCATGTAGATTCCTCTGAAATAAAAAAAATAAAAAAGAAGAAAGAAAAAAAAGAGAAAAAAATCAAGGAAATAGAGAAATAAAATATGAAAAGAAGGAAAATAAGTTGGGAAATATCTTCTTCCACCATCATCTCAACTGCCTCCACCATCATCTCTACCATCTACCATATCATCACCATCCACATTATTTGGGAGTATAATAGCACTCCCAATTGATGCACGCATCCATCACACCATATTTCTTCCATATTTCCCTAAGTCGTACCTCCTTTGTTTTTAAAATCCACTTTTTTTATCTGCATATTTTCTTTTAACCACGTCATTCCCTTAGAAATAGTATCTTTTTATTTCCTTCAGCCACCTCACACGTTACATCCCAAAGATAGGAATCCCTTTGCAATTGCATTCTCTATAGGAGGAAGACGAGTTGAGGGAAATTTTAATATACTAAGTAGCCTCTATTTTTTGAGGAAAGGAGGGATGTATCTATAAAGAGGGTAAGGAATTAGATCTTCTCATGAGAGAGTGAGGATCTTCTCATCCTCATAGCATCAAACCTTCGATATGCTCACCTTGATCACAATTGAGAATTAGACTCAAGCATTAGTTGATGAGCACTATCCTAATATGCACTAAAGAAGTCAACCTAGAGATAGAATCTAGATCATTATGGCCTACACTATGAGAAAAATGTAATCATACATTCATACACTTCATCTCTTTACAAGTAGGATCAAAGGATGAAAGGACCTTCTAAGGAGACTATATAATAAATTTCTAAGAGACTATCAATCATTTACGTCGAGGGGTGTGATAACATGCCAACTAAACATGAAAATACATGATTATTAATACAAATTAAGGCATAAGACATTCTATTCTAATGTATGTTATCATATTTTTGAGTGTTTATCTATCATTCTATAAAAAAGTCATTATAATATCAAAATACATCAATTTAGGGTTAATTATGATGAATTAAAGATAATATTTTCATAAGCCATCTTTACTTGAGATTATAATTAGTTTTTAAGGTTAAATAATAAGAGAAATAATTTTATATATACTCATTTATTTTTCTAAGTTTTAAAGTCTAAAAGAAATGAGTGTATTTTTGAAATAGAAATTTATTCTCCTATTATGTATTAAATTTAATTTTTTAAAATGATAGATAATTTAATTTTTTATCCAAATTTGGATTAATTTGAAGTTATATTTTAAAAGGTATGAATTTTATAATTTTTTTAGATTTTTCTGAATTTTTCTAAATTTTTCTTGATTTTATGAATTGAAAATCGATTTATTTGATTTTATCTTCATGCAATTGACGTGGCAGCATGTGGAGCGTCCGATCGCATGATTAATCACGACCGTTGGTCGTCACTTAAGGTGAGGGAGTACGTGACGCAAATATATTCGTAGGTGAATCCTTTTAAAACGATTTAATCTCAGTCGTCGATCTGAGGAGTTATGACGACTTATATTAAAACCGAAAAAATGCATCTAGAGCGTTGGATCAAGATCAAATAGCGACCGTTTGGTGTGTTACTTATAACGTGTGCGACGTGGCTCCATCTCGACAGTCCATTTGAGATCCAACAACCACGACTTAAATGTAACGATTCGTAATCCTACATTTCATCAGAGCTGTTGATCAAGGATTAAATATTTCATCGAACGGTTACATCCAATTCACCATATAAATAGATATGTTCTTAGACATTGTAAAGCATTTCAGGACAACTCAAGTAATCGAACTTTTTAGAAACCAAATCCCTTGAATCTCTTGCTTCCAATTGCTTGTAGATCAATTTTCGCATCCACGGAGTGCTTGAAAGTGAGATTTTCTTGAGAGAATAGGAAAAAATTGGCTCTTGAACATCAACGATCATTTTTTGAATTTGAGAATGAAAAGCCTTTGATCCGGTGAGTAATAGGATCAATTTGAGTGCAATATTGGGTTAGAGATCGTGTTTCCTTCTAATCTTCCTTCGTATAGCATTAGATTTTAACTTCAAATCATAATTTTAGTCAATATCAATTTCAGTTTTTCGTGATTTTTAATTTTGAAAATTTCTCTCTTATTCACTTGATGATTTTTGATTCCGTGGATTCGTTTTGAAGGCTTCTTTCCAAATATATTAATTTTCCTAATTTCTCACCATGATTCATTGTCCGATTTGATCGAATTTCAAAAGATCATCTAAAATTACCCTAATTCTCTGTGGAATCAACCCTTTTTCATCACTATACTCATTAATTCGTGATTATTTGATAAAATTGGTGAGTTCAGTAGTAGTTTTGATACGAATTGGTATGTAGTCAATGACCGCATCAATTCGTTCCATCATGTGGCTCATGTGATTCACCGAAAGAACTGAGAAGGTCTCATGGAGACTTGACAAATGTATCTCACTAAGTATCAAGCTGCATACCTAAGAACTGATCAAAGAGTTGATATGAGATGTTTGGTTAGCCACACGTATTGTCATCAAATGAATGATAACCCTCCCCTTTTCACCTCACAAACAAAAAACCCTACACAAATGTTGGATGCTTTGACCCAAAAGAAAACCCCTACTCGTAAAAGCTAAAAAGACAAGTAGACTTATTCTTTATTTGATGTTAAAAATATTTATGAAGAAGATATCAAGAAGAGAATTGAGATTTGAACCAACTAAGCATCACCTAGCCTAGGCCTAACAATAAAACATGTTTCTTGTGAAGACTTTAGGCGTTAATTTTCCTAGTAAGTGAAGGAACGATTTAGTCTGGTCAACACACGATCGTCGATAAAAAAAAATTTATAATTCCGAACACACAATGATTTAATGATGTGAAATCAAGTACAATGAAAAGATCAGCTCGAACCACAAAGAGCACGGTTGACTTTTTATCGAAGAGTTGACTTGGTCAAACTTAAGTTTAATTAGGGTTTTTCAGATTAAAATATGATATATTATTAAATGAAATAATATGAATATATGAGAGAAGATATTTTAAGAATTTTAAAAATTATTGAAGAAGAAAAGTCAAAAGTCAAGATCAAAGCGTTGACTTTGACAAAGCGTTGACTTTCTGTAAAATCAGAGAAGAAAAAGGAGAGAAAATATTAAGAAATTTATATTTATAGATACTCGAGAGAAAAAGAAAAATTTTGATATAAATATATGATTTTTGGAGAAGAATTGGATTTCCTATGATTTATTGAAAATCAATAATCATAAAAATCCTCGAAATGAAGATCTCGGTCAAAATCATGAAATTGACTAACCAAGTGATATCCAATTCAAGTAATTCACATATGAATAGAAAGCTTGCAATCAGAGGATTCAAGAGAAACCAAAATTTTTGAATTTCACCTTGTAAATTAGGAGTAATTACCCTCAAATTTCAACGCCCAAATTCGGATTGAAAATGAATAGTAGTGGGTCAAACGTTAAATTGAAGACTCAAATGTTGATAAAATTTTACGAATCAGATATCCATGAAAAGATGATGGAACAAGAAATCCAATGAAACAAAACCGAATGAGTTGGACTTAAGATCAGGGAGAAATCCTTATTCGAAAATCAACAAAATTTCACAATCAAATTTAGACGAAATGATGAAATTCATGATTCCTAAACTCTAATTACTTATCTAAATCTAATCTAAACTACATAAATTGTAAGGATTACGAAGGAATCACACTGCTAACCTGATTGACGTGAAGATTGGGCTTCAAATCATGTGGATTGAAGAGTATTGATCCGATATCTTCTTCGACGTGAGTTCGACGTTCAAAGGGCGAATCCGACCGTTTCTCACAATGATTCATGATCAATCCTGTCTTAATATGATCACAATTATGTCTATAATGCATGGGGATTAGGAGGAACTTAAGATTTTGCTCCAAAAATGATTAATCTCTTTACGTTTAAATCAAAAGTTCAGTTTAAAAAGAGAGAGAGAGTATGAATTTATAGAGATTTTATCGCGAAAATTCTGCACCGTCCGATTTGCTGAAGGAGCTTTGGACGTCTGCGATCACACATAATTGATGGGCCACGATCCCACGACGCGGATTCTGATAACATTCTATTTATACATGAATTTACATGATTATTAATGCAAATAACAACATTAATTGTTCTAATTGCATGTATGTTATCATATTTTAAGTATATTTCTATCATTTTGTATAAATTCATGTTATGATCTAAAAATACATCAATTTATGGATAAGTATGCATAATTAAACTTTACGATTTTATTCCTAATTATATTTGAGATGATAATTATGGTGTAATGATGAAAATAGAAGATAAAAGATTTTTAATAAACATTCATGTATTTTTATAAAGTTATTTTAGAAAATACATGAATGTATTTATTTAATTAAAATTCATTCTCTTACTATTTTAATATTTTGACTTTTTATAATGATAGATTATTCAATTTCTGATCCAAAAAAACAAATTTGAACTAATTTGGAGTTTTTACTAGTTTGAACTAATTTCAAAGTTATGATTTTTACAATTTCTAGGAATTTTTTGGAATTTTTCTGAATTTATTTAAGTATATTTTCGATTTTAAATTGATTAAAAATAATTAAAAAAGTGTAAAAAAGGGGTTTATCAATCGCGAGGGACCCACGTGGATGTGACGTGGCATGCTAGGCCACGTTGCAGAGCCACGTGGACCTACACGAGAGCTTGCATGGCGCGAAGGTGACACGTGTGCGATATTTATATATATTCATATTATATATGGTTATAGTACATATAAGCATTCCGTTTATCGGAACTCGCTAACCCTTAAAATCATTGCACCTTATATACCCGACCCTTCCTTTTATTTTTCTCTGTGTGGGACTATGTTCCCTTCTTTTATTTTAATTTCAGGACACGTGGAACTATGCGAGGCGTTGGATCGAAGTGCTTGGATTATCGCGCGTAGATGCAGTGGACTTTGGGTCCACACAATCACTATCATTGCATGTGCTTTAATTGGGAGTTAAGTGAAGTAATCGTGAACGTCCATCAAAAAAGTTATAACTGTCAAGATTCATTGCGACCGATGGACCTTTCGATCAATCAAGACCATCCGATGAAGATCCAACAAATGTAACGAAGCGACATGCCTCTTCACTTAAACGACGTGGACACATCTGGATGCTCCATCGGCCATTGGACGCTCACAACTTAATCGTGTCGTTTCGATCAAACGACACTTAATCTCGACCGTCGATCGCGATCCGACTGTTCATCCGACGGTTACATCTCTTTTCTCCTATAAATTGAACTGTTCTTCGAACGGAACTTACCCTTGGATTTTCAAGATTAATCGAACTGTATACAAACCAAAATTTAAGCGTCCATCAATTTAGATCTCTTCTTGACTTGTTTCCACGTCCGAGGAGCATTTGAAATCGAAATTTGATTGAAGGAATGAGGAGAAATCACATATTGAACTCTATCTTCGTCTTTGAAAACGCGGAATGAAAAGCCATGCATCAGGAGATTAATTGGATCATTTTGAAGGCTACTTTGGTTAGATTGGGTGTTTTCATCTTAATCTTTCATCATTTAGCATTAATTTTACATTTTGAATCGTAGATTAAGTTTAATTTGGTTTTAATTTTGGTTTTAAATCATTTTCACGATCGAATTTCTATCTCATTTTCAAACTTCGATTACTCAGCGAATTCTCATACAAATCACTCGATTTTTGATTTCGTGGATTCGCAATTGAGTTATCTTTCTTAATATCATAAATTTCTCAATTCTTAATCGTAATTCGTTGTGTGATTTGATCAAATTTCAAAGATATCTCTCAAATTCCCCTAATTCTCTGTGGATTCGACCCTTATTTACCATTATACCCTTAAATTCGTGAATTAATCCTTAAATTGGTATGTTTGAACTTTGTTTTGACACGACATCGTGTGTATTCAACGAGTATACGCTATCGTTTTGTTAGATTCCACTCTTCCTTGATTTGCGTTGTCTAATCTTCATTGGAGTGTCTATACGCGACCACGTGTCAATCTATGATTTGCCGAGTGCACGATTAACTCGTGACCGTCCGATGTCACTTAAGTGATCGACAGCTCACGATTACGCACACACTTTGATTGTGATCGGGTGGACTCAAGTCCACGCGATCGACACACGTAGATCAAAGTTGTTTCATCTGATTCATCTCGGGCTGCCATGTCACCTGCAAAAGACGCACATAATCCCATATGGAGAAAAATAAAGAAGGGTCACAGGTATAAAAGGTGGAAGGGCCATATCCCTTTGCATCGCCCAATGGGCGAAGTACGCCCCCCATATGCCTTCCGTGGGCCCACTAATACGCGTAAAAACACGGTCGTTGAATGCGCGATTTACGTATCAAATAAAATTTATACTCAACTCTTCAAATCTGATTTTCAAATTAGAACAGTGGCAAGTCGAGGTCAAATCCACTGAGAGGAAGGTTAAGAGATTGAAATCAGAAGATTATTTTTGGTATTTTTAGATTTAGAAAGCGGAAATGGACGATGGAAGGAAGAAAATTTGCGTGGAGATGAAATGAACCAAACAAGTGCTTCCAAACTCTTCTCAGATCGACGGTGGAAAAAGTGATTTTTAGGGTTTTAAATGAGAAAATGTTGATAAACAGATGACGAAATTAGAAGAAATGGATAGAAGATAGTTCTAATCTAAAGATTTGTGATGAAAATACTATCCAGTGATGCTCCCTAATCAAAACATACCTTCGAGAGCCATATATTTCGCCTGGACTTGGCGTCTTGCATCCAACACGAAGAATGAATAGAAGAGGGAAGAAACTCACTGAGAATGAAGTTCAACACATGATGAATGTTCCATCGTTGCTTTCTTTCCTTCTGGCTAGCCAATGATTACAACAAAAACATTCATAATCCTAATTTTTTTGTCTCAGAACTTAAATCAGTCCCAGCAGATTCGTGGAGCTTGAAATGAAGATCATGCCCACGGAGTTTTAGCCTGTAACTCCATGAGGATCGTGAGATATCATGATTTTAGTCTAGAGCATTTCTGGCCGTTGATCTGGTGTCCTCTCTCTTTAAGTATCCCCAGTCAAAGGGAGGAGGAAGCGCACATGCGCGGGAGAGAGAGAGTAGATGAAAGGGAGGAGGAAGAACGCGGAAGAGAGAGAGAGAGAGATCGGAAGAAGGAGAGAAAGAGATAATGGGAGAATGGGAGAAAGGGAGGAGAGGATGAGCGGAGAGGATGAGCGAATAGTGAGGGAGAGAGCAGAAAGATAGAGAAAGAGAGAGAAATGGAGAGAGAGAGAGAGAAATAGTGAGAGAAAGAGAAGAAAAGGTGGGGAAGATCTTCTCGCGACGAAAATTATTTCCGTCGCGAGAGAGGGAGAAGCGAAAAGCGATAGAGAGAGGAAAGACGAGGAGAGAAGGAGAGAGAAGGAGAGAACGCGGGAGAGAGGAAGAGAGAAGAAGAAAGAAATAGGGAGGCTCGTCCTCCTTGCGGTCGCCTCGCGACGGAAGCAATTTCCGTCGCGAGGAGACGCGAGGAGGGAGAGAGGGAGGTGGAGGAGGAAGAAATTTTCCTCCTCCCCCTTACGCGCGCGTCCGCTTGCCAAGAGAGAAGTGAATCTCTCCTCGCGACGGAATTTTTCGTCGCGAGAGAGAGAGAGACTTGCTGGAGAGAGAAGAGAAGGGGAGAGAGAGAAGAACTTTCCTCCTCCCGCCTCTCTCGTGACAGAGAGAGAGAGAAAGAGAGAGAGAGAGACGAGAGAGAGAGAGAGAGAGAGACGCGCAGGAGAGAGTGAGAGAAAGAACGTGGGAGAGAGGGAAGACAGCGAGAGAGAGAGTGAAGGAGGAGAGGAGAGAGCTCCACTCTCTCACGTGCGCGCGCGAGAGAGAGAGGAGAGTGAGGAAGATAGAAGAAAAAAAGGAAGAAGAAAAGAAAGAAAGGAGAAAAGAAAGAGAGGAGGGGATTCTCACGTGCGCGAAAGAGAGAGGGAAAGAGAGAGAGAAAGAGAGAGAGGGGAGGGATTTCTTTCGCCTCTCCTTGCGACGAAAGAGAAAGAGAGAGAGAGAGAGAGGAGAGAGAGCGAGGGAGAAGCAACGAGAAGAGGAAGGGAGGACGAAGAGGAAGAAGAGAAGAAAAGAGAGAAGAAGAAAAAAGAACGAGAGGAGGGGAAACTCAGCATGCCATGTGTGCGTCCATGTGGACTCGTGTGGCTCTGCCGGGTGTCCGCGCCATGCCATGTCAGCTTCACGGGTCCTGTGAATAAATAAACCCTTTTTATGATTTTTTAATGAAATAAATTCCATAAATACTTGAAAAATCAAAATAAAATCCAAATAAAATCTATAAAATTCATAAATTCATAACTTCATTTCTAGAGCTCTTTTTTGACTCAAATTTTGCCCATAGGATGAAAAATTTCTTCATCTTTAATATCATGTCACCTAAAATATAAATCCAAGCAAGAAAATAGGTTGAATTCAAAATAATCTTAAATCAATCGCTTTGATTATTTAAAGTGATTCATCTCATCATTCTCTTCCTCTAATTTCTTCTTTTAATCATCCACTAAAGTCAAAATAAAATCAAGGAAAATGGTTAATTTCCACTTGTTTGAATTTACAAAAGGTCAAACATCAAGAAACCTATAACTAACCCTAAATAATGTAAAAATATGTACTTTAGTAAAATGGCATACCAATGGAGAAAATTAATAAAACTATGATAACATGCACCATAATTAAATAAGATAAGCATGAATATTAGTTAAATATGATAAGAACTGAAGTTAGATATGCATGTTATCAGTAAGCCCTTCATAGATGGTGTAGAACCAATATATCTTTCTTATTTTTGGCTTTATTCTCTTTTATCTTAGATCTTTCACATCTACCAGTTTCACGTCATTCTCTTACATTCTCCTAATCATATCTCTCATCTTTTCATTCCATTATCCTCTCTTAATCTTATTATCCTT
This sequence comes from Lemna minuta, assembly GCA_024174645.1. Lineage (NCBI taxonomy): Eukaryota > Viridiplantae > Streptophyta > Magnoliopsida > Alismatales > Araceae > Lemna > Lemna minuta. The sequence continues at coordinate 3,542,308 of CM044104.1, read as the reverse complement.
AATATTAAAATGTACATACATCTAAACATAGATATAGAAACTCATTCACACCCTACTCATCATCTCACCCTTAAAAATTTCTCCATAACTCCTTCAATTATCATATTCTCTATAAAAGTATATCTTCTCTAAAGAAGTAAATGATCTCAATACCTAGGCTCACTAAGGATTCAACCCTTATTCCCTATGCTAAGGGGGTAATCCTGATATGTAGTCTGAATTCAATTGAAAAATGACCCCAATAACTGAGTACATCACCTGGAGCCATTTGCTAGAAAGCCAAGGAGGCCACATGTTATGTTGTATGTTAATAAAATCTAAGTCCCTAGGTTAGTTTTTAGTAGACTTATTCTTTCTTTTCTTCTTTCTAAAATTTTTTTGAGCTTACATTTCATGTGAATGAGAAAGAAATTTTGATGAAAATATCAAGTTTCATGTCCTATAAAGACATGGAAATCATCAAAATCCCATGAGTAACCCATTTATTCTTTATTTTTGCAAGGGGTGACTCCCCCTTGAACCTTCACTTTTTAACCACATAGTTGGATCCGTGAATATATGGCATGGAAGAATTGATTTAAGGAGGCATAATGTTTTTTTTTTTTGGCTACTTAGATTTTTTTATGAACATAACTATATCTAAGAAACCAAAATTTTTAGATCTAGAGTTGGTAAGGAAAATTAAGCACTTCAAGAACAATAAAGATATGAATCTTGAAGAAATGGTGTGCGAAAGGGATCAAAATCAAAATCAAGGTGATGGTAATAATTTTCAAAAATCAAAATCATGATGATAGAAGAATGAAAATTAGAGAGCGTTATGATCTTGTTGGTAGTGAGCCTTACACAAAGGTATGCCCAACTTTTGTACAAAATATAAGATATAAAATTGAAAAAATACATTCTTAAATTACTACCTAGTTCTCATGGTCTACTCGGATAGAATCCTTATGCATATTTGAAGGAATTAGTGGAGGAATTCTCCTTAAACCAAATTCTTGGAGTTACTAGTGAGCTGATGAAAATGAATATTTTTCCACACACCTTGAAAGATAGTGCCAAATATTACTCTAGGAACTTAGGGTTAAAATCTGAAATGTGGGAGGTAATTCATAGAACCTTTTTTTAATGAAATATACCCTTTTAGGAAAAACCAATACCTTACTTGAGTTTTTAAAAAATTTAGACAAGAGGATGACTCATGTAGTGAATCATGGCAAAAATTTGAAGATTTGAACATAAATTGTCCTCATCATGGATTTTGAAATTGGAAATTCATGCTTCCTTTTTATCAACTATTAAATGAAAATGGTGAAAATAGAGTGGATATGGTGTATGGTTGATCACTCTTGGATAATTACTAAGGTGAAAAAGAGGAGTTAATTGAGAGGTTGGCCAAAAATGATAGTCATATTTTTCAAATTGGGAGGCATGTAGAAGTAAAATGAGGAGGAATTTTAAATTTCAAAGGTATAGAATATGAAATAGAGAATAGTTTAGCCAACAAACACTAAGGAAAAATTAAGACTCATCGAGGAAAATTGACTAAGATAATGGAAAAATGTATAGCTCTCTAATCTTTCAAATGTAAAAAATTTTGTGTTCTATGCATTTTATCATAGGGAATGCTGAAGGGGAATGCATAGAGAAATCTAAGAACTGCTTGAAATCTCAGATTGTGGTGTCTAAATAGTTTGATTTGCTTGAAAAATCTAAGAACTGATTTTTCACGTCGAAGAACAATTGAATTTATAGGCAAATTTGGGCGCGACAGTTGGATGCGTCGTTTCATCTTTAATCAATGGCTGGGATTAAACGAAGATTCATGAATTGACATCTTTAAGTTGCGTCCGTTTGATCCACGATGAAGCGTCGAGATTTTGCCACATTGCGCATGAAGAAGAGGCGTCATTTGATTTCGTCTATTCGATCTATATCGAACGATCGCGACGAATTCACATGTCCATCGAGTACATTTTATCTCAACTGTTATCACTCCCCAGATGAATGGCTGAGATTAAATTGTCTTTAATTGAATTTTCGCCTAATTAGATGTTATTGGAGAGAGAAAGTTACGGGAAAGTAGAATAACCGTAAAACCAAAAGAAGAGGGTTCGATATGACCCCTACATGCAAGAGTATGTATATATAGAGAGAGGAGAGAGAGAGAGAGAGATAAGTGGGCCTAAGCCCAATAAGGGAGAGAGAAGAAGAAGTGGGTTTTAACACTCCCCCTCAAGCTGGAGCGTGGAGATCAAACATGCCCAGCTTGCATCCAATGGTCTCATATGCAGGACCCGGTAGGGCCTTAGTAAAGATATCTGCCAGCTGATGTGCGGAAGCGACATGCGGGGTACAAATGTTACCATTGTCAACGTACTGTCGTATGAAGTGGCAGTCGATCTCAATATGCTTCGTCCTCATATGAAACGTAGCATTACTGGCGATAAAGGTAGCAGCCATGTTATCGCAGTACATCTGCATAGGCCCATCTGGCGGGAAGCCAAGCTCGGTGAGAAGGGAGCGTAGCCACAACATTTCTGTCGTGGTATCCGCCATAGCTCGATACTCGGCTTCGGCACTCGAGCGGGACACAATAGACTGGCTTCGAGAACGCCATGTGACCAGGTTGCCACCCACATAGGTGGCATAACCACCATGTGACTTCCGATCCTCCTTGTCACCAGCGAACCCCGAGTCAGAGTAGGCCTCAATGCGTAGGTGACCCTGTCGTCGATACAAGAGACCCTTCCCCGGAGCTCTCTTAAGGTACGCTAGAAGCCGATAGACACCCTCCAGATGGATAGTGCGAGGAGCCTGCATAAACTGACTCAAGATACTAACCGCATAGGAGATGTCTGGGCGAGTCACGGTGAGGAAGATCAATTTCCCCACAAGTCGGCGATAGATGCCCACATCCTCAAGAAGTGCGGTTGCATTGTCCCACCAGTCCACATTCTGCTCCATAGGTGAGCAGGCCGGCTTGCACCCCAGCGTCCCTGTCTCCTCCAGTAGATCCAGCACGTACTTCCGCTGACAAATGGACATCTGCCCCTGACGGTAAGCGATCTCAAGTCCAAGAAAGTACCTGGGGGGAGACAGATCTCGTGTGACAAAGTGCTGAGCCAGATAAGCCTTGGTCGCATCCACCTCGGCGTCGTCACTACCAGTGAGGATGATGTCATCCACATACACAGCCAGGATAACACATCCATGCGGGGTGCGTTTCCGCATGACGGTCGGATCACATACAGTAGAGACGAAGCCATATGAGAAGAGCAGCTGCGAGAACTTGTGGAACCATGCACGCGGGCTTTGCTTCAGCCCATAGATAGCCTTCTTGAGGATACACACCTCAGACGACTCCCCCTGAGCAACATACCCGGGCGGTTGCTCCATGAATACCTGCTCATCAAGGTCGTCGTAAAGAAAGGCATTGGACACGTCCAGTTGATGAAGCGGCCAGGACTGATCCAGAGCAATAGAGAAGAGAACACGGATGGAGCTGAGGCGCGCCACAGGCGAGAATGTCTCATGATAGTCAAGACCATAGGCTTGAGAGAAGCCGCGAGCCACGAGACGCGCCTTGTAACGAGCAATGGAGCCATCAGGATTGTACTTGAGGGAGTACACCCACTTGCAGGAGACGACATTGGCATCAAGAGGGCGGGGAACCAACGTCCAGGTCGCTCGCTGGACGAAGGCCGCATACTCCACATCCATCGCCTCTTTCCACGCCGGTACCTGCAACGCCTCAATATACGACTTGGGAATTGACTCGGTTAGAACGGCAAGAGCAAGGGACTGATAGGAAGGAGAAAGGTGGGCAGTAGAGACATGATGAGCGATAGGGTGGTGCGTGCACTGTCGAGTACCCTTGCGAAGGGCAATGGGAAGGTCAAGATCAGAGGCTGGAGGGGGTGGGGAAGGTGGTGGTGACAAGGGAGCCGGAACAGGGGAGAGCGGCGAGGAGGGAGACTCCGGCTCAGACGATGGGTCAGACGGGAGGGAGCCCGAGGGTGGTGACACCTTAGGCAAGGGATCCGGTACAGGCATAGGGAGGTCAATGACAGTGGGAGCAGATACCGAATGAAGGAGTGCTGGGGAGAAGGAGTCCTCACTAGGCGGAGTAGATGTAAAGTAAGGAACGTCCTCATGAAAGGTCACATCTGCCGAAGTGAGGTATTGGCGCCGATCGGGAAAATACACACGGTAGCCCTTCTGAGTCCGAGAGTAGCCGACGAACACACCCTTCTGAGCGCGAGGAGCCAGCTTGGAGAGACCAGGAGTGTGATCCTGGACAAAGGCAGTGCAACCGAACACTCGCGGTGGTAGAGAGAAGAGGTCAGCAGCCGGAGTCAATCGCTGAAGAGGAATAGCTCCTCCAAGTGCGGCAGATGGAAGGCGATTTACCAGGTAGGTAGCAGTCAAAACAGCCTCACACCAGAGATACTGAGGTACCCTCATAGCTAGTAGTAGTGTGCGTACCATATCCAAGAGATGTCGATGCTTCCGCTCGGCCACCCCGTTCTGCTGCGAGGTGTATGGGCAGGTAGTCTGATGAACTATACCATGAGCCAGACAGAGTTCCTCAATCGCCTTTTGAGTAAACTCAAGGGCATTGTCTGTGCGGAGGATTTTGACCACGGTTTCGTACTGGGTGATAATCTCAAGGAGGAAGTGCTGAATGCGAGAGAGTACCTCCTTTCGACTCTTCAGGATATATGTCCAACTCGCCCGGGTGTAGTCATCAACGAACACCATGTAGTACTTGCCGCCTGTAGGAGATGTGTGAGGAGCCGGTCCCCAAACGTCACAATGAACCAAGTCAAACGGGCGATGGGTAGGTGGACCACTGCGTGATGGGTACGATGATCGATGGTGTTTCCCTAGTTCGCAGGACTCACAATGAAACTCAGATAAGTGTAACCAAGGAAGAGTTTCTTTAAGTTTGACAAAACTAGGGTGCCCCAAGCGACAGTGCCACAAAAGAGAGGTATGAAGAGAACTAGAAGAAGCAGATAGTGCAAAAAGGGCTTGAAGGCCCGTAGATGGAGAGTCAGCCACTAACTCGTAAATGCCTCGTCCGTTCTCACGGCCCAGTCCAATCCTCCGGCCCGTGTCGAGATCCTAGAATACGCAGTGGTGAGGAAAGAAAAGCACCCCACAGTGAAGGGCTTTGGTGATCGCACTGATGGACAGCAGATTGGCGGGGAATCCAGGAATATACAGGATGTTCTGTAGAGGAAGGGAAGAGGTGGCACGAGACTGGCCAGAGCCAAGGACAGGACAAGAGCGACCATCAGCAATACGGACATCAGGAATGGAGGTTTCAGGCCGATAAGAAGTGAGGACAGAGGGAAAGCCAGTCATATGGGAAGATGCCCCCGAGTCAATAACCCAAGAAGTCATATGAGGGGTTGAGATAGACGGCCTACCTGGATACGATCCCCGTCCTCCCGCATATGACACCAAGCTGCTCGTCAGTGCTGCAAGACTGGCTGATGGTGCCGCCGGCGGACAAAGTGAGGATGCCCGTGATGCCTGAATGTAGGCCAGCTCTGAGGGAGATAGCGCGAGGCTGACCGCTCCGGCAGCCGAGGGAATAGTAGTCGAGGATGAGCCCTCCACCTGAGACGGAGTCGAGGATGGCTTACCTCCAGAGGCGGCCAGGGCCCATGCAGGCTTCCCGAACTCCTTCCAGCACTTCTCGGACGGGTGAGTCGGCTTCCCGCAGTACTTGCAGGGTGGATAAGAGTTCCGGGTCTTCCCAGAAGATGTGCTCTTCCCAGACACCCTGGGAGCCCCACCTGATGCCATGAGTGCCGAAGTCTCAACTGACTGCGAGGACTGGGAGGAGGGCAGGCTGTCCTGCACTCGAAGTGCGGCTGCGAAGATCTCCTCAGTGGGTAATACCCGGGATCCCCCAAGCACCTGTCCTCGGATCATGTCAGCCAGCTCGGGACGTAGCCCGCTGAGAAACGCTCCCGCTCGGAGCTCATCGCGGTACCGTCGAAGTATATCAAGATCCAAGACCAATGGCTGGTAGAGCTCGAGATTGGTGAAGATGGCATCAACCGATCCATAGTAGCTCTGGAGAGTCCTAGTGCCCTGGCGACACGCAAAGAGCTCCTCATAAAGGCGAACTGTCCGGCTGACATTGCTCTTGTTGGCGTACATCGTCTCCAACTTGAGCCACAGGGCACGGGCAGGACGAGTCATGCTGAGCGGCTCCATGATGTGTGTCGCTACACTGGAAATAAGCCAGGAACATACCGCGGACTCCAGTCGGCTCCACTCGGAGTACTCCGGGTCTGATTCCTTCGGCGATGGATCAATCAGATGATGCCGAAGGCCATGAGCATTGAGGAATTCCACAAACGCGCCCCTCCAGGGCCCATAATTGGACCCGTCGAACACGTATGCCGGCTTCGCCAGAGCACTCACGATAGAGTGCTTTCCGGATTGTCGGGACAGCCCGGTCGGCTGAGAGGGCTGAGTGACCTCAGACGACGACGATACGATAGTAGGCTCGGCCATGTGAAGATCTGAGACGATAAACCGACGGCAGAATATGAGTCGATGCGGCAGTACCAGTCAGCGATGGCAGCGGGGCGAAGACAGCCGGGCGATACAGCGGGGCACCAGCTGGGCAGAAAGCGTGACACCCGGCAGAGAGCGCAGGCAACAGAGCGCAGGCAGCGGACGCGACGGTCACAACACATCAGAGAGAGCAATACGCGACGGTCAAGCCAGATGGCTGGTAGCAATTCGCGATGGACAAGGCGTTGACCAGAGGGGCAAGGCGCGATGGAGGACAGAACCGGTCAGGGCGCAGGGCTGCGCGGAGGGGCAAGGCGCAGAACCGGACAGAACCGGTCAGGGCGATGGAGGGACTGCGAGGTCAGGGCGCAGGGCTGAAGCAGGGCGGACAAGCCAGATAGGCAGGCCACACGCCGACGCGACGACAACGCGCCGAAGCAGTTGTCGACTACCGCGACGCGACCGCGCAGTGACGACTACCGCGACGCGACCGCGACGACGACAACCGGGACGAAGCAGAGATCCGACGACCAACAGAGAGGCGCGTCGCAGAGATCCGACGACCACGACGCTACAGATGTCGATCTGAGAAGATGAATCGCTGATGCGACGCACGACGCAACAACAGGACAAAGCGCAGACGAAAAATAAAAAAACCGAACGCGACGAAAAAAACGCGACGACGACGCGTTGACGACGTGATAACGACGAAAACGCGACGGCGATGAAGCGTAGGCCAAAAACCGATGGCGGCGGCGCTGGAGCAGATGGCGGTGGCGCTGCAGGAGATGCCAAGGGCGGCGGAGTCGCAGGAACCCTAAGAGGTTTCTCGCTCTGATACCATATTGGAGAGAGAAAGTTACGGGAAAGTAGAATAACCGTAAAACCAAAAGAAGAGGGTTCGATATGACCCCTACATGCAAGAGTATGTATATATAGAGAGAGGAGAGAGAGAGAGAGAGAGATAAGTGGGCCTAAGCCCAATAAGGGAGAGAGAAGAAGAAGTGGGTTTTAACAGATGTTGCCACGTACCCCCGCGAGTAAGTGACATCTGACGATTGCTATTTAATTGCACGATCGGACGCGTTACGTTGTGCCACGTCACTTGAAAATAAAAACAAAATAAAAATAGTCCTTCCTGGAATAAGATCTAAAGTTTTATGCGTATATAATATACGTGCATATTATATACGAATAGAGATGATACGAAAATAACCCATACCTAATACTTGTCAACCTCCAAGTGGCTTTCCCAATGCTCTAAAATCCTCAAAAATTACAAGTCAATGCGATAAAACGATAGAGGCCTTCAAGGACCACCATCAACATCGCTAAAAAGAATCTATAAAATACATCCCTTCAATTTCTCATGATTTCAAAGATCTATGTACAACTCATAGAAAACGGATCCTAGTACACCTTTGATTGCATGTGATATTGGTCAAATGAAATTTTCTACATCTTTGTTGTATTTGGGCGCACGCATGAATTTTTTCTAAAGGCCTCATACAAAAAGCTCAAATTTAGACAATTAGAAACCCTTTTCTTATATCTATATCTAGTTGCTAGATCTATGCAATGACCTTTGGAATATTAGAAGATGTTATGGTCAGAATAGAACAATGCATCTTTCCCATTGATTTCATTGGATTCGAAATGAGGGAGCCTGATATTTTGAGTAGAGCACCAACCATTACTAATTGGGAGAAAGGACTAGTAGTTTTAAGAGTAGGAAAAGAAAGTTTGTAATTTTATATTCCTAGGTTAATGAAATATCCTAGTTCTATTAATATAGACATTGGTACCTTGGACCTCTTGAAGGACAATTATGAGGAGGAAAATTTTCTTGGAAATTTGTGGAATTGAAAAATAAGAAAAATCAATAGAACCTCCTAATATAGTTTTACCGTTTGTTATAGAATTAAAAAACCTTACCCTTTGTGCCTTACTAGGATGTCATGAGGTTAATGTAAATCATATGGGAATGTAGGGCAGCAATAGGATGGAAAATTGATGATATGAAAAGAGTCTCCGCACCCCCTTCAAGTATGCGAATGTAAAATACTTGTAGAAGAAGGATATATACCATGAACAGAAAACTAAAGGGGTATGGACCCCTACATGTTCGAAGTATTGAAGAACGAAATTCTTAAATTGCTTAAACGTGATGTGATTTATGCAATTTTAGATAGATCTTGGGTAAATCTAGTCCATTAGATGCAAAAGAAAATAGGGATCACAATAAAAAAAAGAATGATGAAGGTGAAGAAGTTCAAACAATACGAGCAATAAGTTAGCGAGTGTGTATCAATCATAGAAAGCTTAATCTTATAACTAAAAAGGGCCATTACCCCTGACCATTAATTGATCAAATTTCAGAGAAATTAGCCAAATAAATTAATTTTGTCTTCGTGATGTTTATTTAGGTCATAATCAAATTAATATCCACCATGATTATCAGGATAAAACTACCTTTACTTGTCTAGTTGGTACATTCACCTTTTGGAGGATGCCATTCCAACTTTATATGGATTAGTAACTTTCAAAGATGTGAAAATGCTTTATTTTTTTTACATTTTAAGGCATAGATTAGAAATTTTCATGGATGCTTTTTATCTTTTTTTTATTTACTTTTGAAGCATGTTTGCATGAATTGATAAAATTCTTGAAAATTTATGTTCTAAAAAGCTTGTCGAAATTGGGAAAAAATCATATTTGATGGTGTAATAGTGGAAAGTGTTAGGTCATGGAGGATCAAGCATGGGCTGAAGGTAGACAAGGCCTAAATCAAAGTGATAAAGCATCTACCTCTACCCATCAATTTGAAGAAACTTACAGAGTTCCTTAAAAACTTTGTAAATTTTTCAAAATTTATTTAGACTGAATATTGGCCCAATCTCCTTATTTGTAAGGAAGTTGGACCGAGCTTAATTTGTATTAAATGAGACCTTAATTTTTTCTCATGATTTTAGATATTTTGGGATGAAAAGATAGATGATTAGTTTGTATCCAATGGAGAAAATTTCATAAAAAAAGAAGTTGTATTTTGTGAGATATTCAATTTCTAAGTTTAGGGATTTTTGTGGAATTTTTCTAGAATTTTTCTAGAATTTTTTTTGAATTTTTTAGGGACTTTTCAGATTTTTTTTAGCATATTTACAAAAATGCCACTCTAAATTTTTAAAGTGAAAAATTTACAGAAATGCCCCTCTAATTTTTTAAGTCAGACATTTATAGAAATGTCACTTCGATTTTTAAAGTGAAAATTTATAGAAATGCCCCTCTGATTTACATAAATTTTTGAAGTTAGAAATTCACATTTGATTATCCGAATCCACAAAATTCATTTGAGAGTCAACAATCAGCATGTTTTAAACCTAATTCCTTGAGGATTCAACCTCGGTTGCTGTTGTACTAATTATATAGATAATTTTGTGGGTTGAGTTTATTTCTTTGATATATTATTTGGCATTTGCAATCTACGCTCATCAAAAGCCAACATAACAAGTACAACAAATGTCAAGGGCAAGGAAATCCATATGTGTCTTTTGAGTTGGTAACGAGTACATGCTGATTTAAGGGAGTCGAACACCTTGGCAAAGAAGGATCACTACCCTTGCCATTCATTGACCATATTTTTGAAAAAACAAACCTATATGAGATATCATGATTTTAAGTTAGAGCATTTTCAACTATTCAATTTTGATCAAATGCATTAGAGTGTGCCATGTGGCATCCTTTGATTGCACCAAAAAGAGTTGATTAAACACTTTTTTAAACAATAGAAATATTAGCTATCAGATTGCAATGATCACAATTGTATGGCACATAACATGTCATGTGTCTTGATACCCTTAAGATAGAGAAGAGAAAAAATGCATGTTTGATCAACATTTTTTTGGACAAGGAGCGACATGTGTTGCACCCTAATTGGTGTCGACAATTAAAAAGGTGATGTCTCTTTTCAAATAAACCCCATGTGGACCTTTGGTTCATTAACTAGGCAACTCCAAAGGGTTGAGCCAATCAAAGCACCCATATGCTGCCACATGTTTTTATGGCCTTGCACTTTTTTTTTCACACCTTAGATAAGTCTATAAAATTTTTGTGTATATAAATCATACTTATCTACCTAACTCAACGAGTGCATTATGAATCGCCATTTCTCTCTCTCCCACCTATGTGACACTAGATGTGCCATGTGGCTCGCTCGGGTCCCATGCACCAATTGATGATCTTGATCGCGTGTGTTTTTCGTCGTTGTTGTTCATCGATTTCATGCAATGAAATATAGTTCCTTAGTATAGTTTCAGCAAGGGTCAAATTCACAAGGAGCTAAAGTAATGAGGTTATGTGTTTAAAAGAAATATGAGGGCGGAGGAAGATGTGCGAGTTGGAATAGAGTATGTAGAGGTGAGTATGAGAGATAATTTTGAGTTTATCATAAAATTAAAATAGAAATTAGAAAATAGATGAGATAATTAGATTAATGGAGATGAAAATAGAGATAATATGTTGGAAAGATGAGAAAATAGATGGCAATAGAAATGGATAAATGCACGACGATGGTGAGAGTGAGAGATGGACGCGGAGATGATGTTAAAGCTACTACAATAAAAGAAAAAGAAAATAAAAAGAAAAAGAAAACAAAATAAAATATATGTCTACTGTATATGGAGATGTTCCCAAGCCAAAATCTAATCTAGATCTTTGCAAAACCTTGTTGGTGTGCCTGTCCTAGGCTGGGTGATGCTCAATCTGCTCCGATCACGATCTTTGCTTGCTCCCTTCTCCACTACAAGGTTGAGTATCAAACAATGCTCCTCCTTGGGCCTTGACCTCCTCTATCTTTCCTTCTGGTAGTCTGATGCTAAGAGAGAGCCAAAAACGTAAGGAGAGAGAAAAATGAAGGCTTTTATAGTGGGTTCCTAGGGTTTGAGTATAAAGAGGGGTAAACGAGTTCAACTATTAAAATCATTTTTTTAAAGATTGATTGTTTGATCCAAGGGTATGGATGGATAGAAGCTTAAAAGATGAATCTTGAAACGAAATTTCAGCTAAAAAATTTATCTAGATCATGAGATATCATGATTTTAATTTAGAGAAATCCTAGTATTTGATGAGATTGTGTAGAGTGGCATTTCTATAAATTTCTGACTACGAAAATTTCTATAAATCAGAGGGGCATTTTTGTAAATTTTTACTTTAAAAATTAGAGTGACATTTCTGTAAATGTCTGACTTCAAAAATTGGTTGGGCATTTCTGTAAATTTTTACTTTAAAATTCGAAATGACATTTTCGTAAATTTTCACTTTAACATTCAGAATGACATTTTCGTAAATATGCTCAAAACAAATTCCCTAAAAAATTCAAAAAAAAATTCTAGAAAAATTCTAGAAAATTCCACAAAAATCCCTAAACTTAGAAATTGAATATCTAACAAAATACAACTCATTTTTTCATGAAATTTTCTCCATTGGATCAAGAATTTAATCCTCTATTTTTTCATCCCAAAATATCTAAAATCATGAGAAAAATTTAAGCTCTGATTTAATAAAAATTAAGCTTGGTTAAACTTCCTAAAAAATAAGGAGAATGGCCTAATATTCACTCTAAATCTTATGATGATCCCTTTACCAAATCCAAACCTTATTTACTACATTTCATAAAAATATGGTTGTCTTGGTGTTCAAATTTATTAGAGAGTTGTTTCCTCTTTCATCTTATTGTCATCCATATCCATGCTTTCCTACTTGCATACCTATGTCCCTGCATCCACATAACTCATAAAAAATGTGAGAATTCAACCACTTGACTTTAAAAAGGTCAAACGGGTTTAGTCTCATAGTATAAGTAATTGAAAAGAATAGTGCATGATAGGACATATATATTTTTTTACCAAATTAGTACTAAATAGATGCAAGTTGATTCTATGAGTGGAATGAAATGATGAATGCAAAACTATCATAAAAAGATGATAACGTGCATTATATGACAAAGAATTATGTGTTAAAACCCATTTATAATAATAAAAATGAATCCATCAATGACACGTTATCAACTAGCCATGGGGCAAGCGCAACAGCATTCAGCTCTCCAGTGCAGTATTGAATCCTTTTTAAACCCTTGTTAACATAAATAGAAATTCTAAAAAGAAATTAAAAAAATCCACGAAGAATCCTTAACTTCGAAAAATTTATTTCTCCCAAAGTATAACTCTTTTCTACCTAGTTTTCTCCATAATTAAATTTTCTAATTTTTTCATCTATTAAGTCCTAAAATCATGAAATGAATTGAGGGGTCACTTTAAAAAATTAAGTTTGCTTCAAACTCCTTAAAAATAAGATGCTCAGCCCACCATTGATTTCAATACTAATTGAGGATCTTTCTATGATATAGGATCATCTATTTAATCATATGCAACCTGATAACTAACAAATCGAGACTGTATGGTCATTGAAAACACACGATCAAGAGTAAAAATAATATCCAAACTCATCAATTTTAAGATTAAATCACGAATTGAGGGTATATTGGTAAATAAGAGTTGAATCCACAGGAAATTAGGGGAATTTTGAAAGATCTCTTTGAATTTGATCAAATCGGACAATGAAATGGTGATAGAAATTAGACAATTTGATATTTTTGGAAAGAGGACTCGAAGACGAATCCACGGAATAAAAAATCGCTGAATTTGGATCTGATTTCGCGGAGAAATCATTAAATGAATAGAATAGAATTTTCTGAAAATGAAAATAGCAAAAAATCAAATTTAAGAATGAAATTGACTCAAATTGTGATTCTAAAATGAAATCTAAAGCTATACGAAGATAAATTAGGATGAAAAATGATCCCTAACCTAAGATTGCGCTGAATTGATCCAATTATTTGCCGGAATTAGGGCTATTCATCCAAATTCAGAAAAATGTGATCGTGGAGTTCAAGCGTCGATTTCTTCCTCGTTGATCATCGAAATCTCACTCTCAAACACTCCATGGACACGGAAATGAGTCTAGAAGCAATCGCGAGCAAGAAATTCAAGAGAGTTGGTATCTACATAGTTCGATTAAGTCGAATTGCTCTCGAATGCTTTACATCGTCGAAGAACATATCAATTTAAAGGCTAATTTGGGCGTAACTGTTTGATTGGCCTTTAATTCACGATCAACGGTTCTGATGAAATGCATCGGATGTGAATCGTTACAATTAAGTTGTGGCTGTTGGATCTTCGATCGACTGTCGAGATGAAGCCACGTCGCGAGCGTTATAAATAACTCATGTAACGTCCGTCGTTGGATTTTGATCGGACGCTCAAATGCATTTTTGTCGGTTTTTAATCTTAGCCGTTATAACTCCTTTTGATCAACTGTTGAGATTAAAATGATTCGTCAACGAATCATATCATGCCACGTACCCCACGCCTTAAGTGAAGATTGAGGGTCACAATTTAATCGTGCGATCAGACGTCCCATGTTGTGCCACGTCTAGGGTTCCACAAAGACCGACCGAGGTTCGGTCAACCGGACCGGACCGAGATCGTCGGTCCACCAAAATGGGCCTTTGACGGTCTCGGTCCCGCTTCGTTCTGGTCGACTGAGATATTCGGTCCTGGACCGAATGAAAAAAAAATTCGGTCTCCGAACGCGCACCAGATCTCAACCGCTTGAATCCCCATCCTGGTAAGAACCTTTCTTGCGCCTCCGAACGCAAAATTTTCTAGCGACAGAGAGGCTCTTGGCCGCTTCGGGCTGGCAGTCAAATTAAGTGACTTTCAATATGTTCATGAACAGTTTCTGTAATGAGGGAAAGATCGAGGAAACTTTCTCCCAATTGGTAGTTATGGCAGCACAACGGATCACTCCCTCTTCCGTGACTATCAATATACTCCTCTGTTGCACCTGCATGTACTCAAGTGCCAAAGAAGGGAAGAAGCGTTTAGAAGAGAGCTGGAAATTTGGGTGGGAGGTCAATGTTGTTGACTTTAATGCTGTCATGAGCACTTTCTCTACCGCTGGTAATTGGGCAGTAGCGTCATTGCTTCTTGTTAGAATGGTGAAGATGGGTGTGAAGCTGGATGAGAGGAGTTTTAACATTCTGATCTTCTGTCTCTGTAGAGAGGGGAAGATTCAGAAGGCAAGGAGAATTTTGGAGAATGGAGGGTTTAAGGCAAATACAGTGAGTTATAATACTTTATTACTGTGTTTCGTACCACCGGTGATGTGGCAGCAGCCGAAAAGCTGTGGATCGGATGATGGAAGAAAACATGGAGCAGGATTTGGCTACATGGACGCTCAAGATAGAGTGGTTGTGCAGGGAGAAGAGGATTGGCAAGGCTAAGGAGGCATTCAAGGAGCTCAAGAAGAGGTTTTCCCTTGATTTGGTAGTCTTCAGGGTTTTGATTGGTGGGTTAGTTGGAGAAGGTGACGTGGCAGCAGGGAAGAGGTTGGTGAGAGAGATGGTGGGTCAGGGGTTGACTCCCGATGTGGAAACCGTTGACTCTGTGATTAGGGTTTTCTGTAGATGTGGGTTTTGTGGGAGTGGAGAGATCAGTGCTATTGTATGGGAGATGCTCCGGTCTTCTTCTTCACAGAAATTCAGATTTAATTAACTTCAGATGTTGATTGCTTCTTTCTCGTAAGTAATATATTTTCAGATTTAATCAAGTTTATAACTTGTATCACATGGAAGGCTTTTGGTGTCAGTTCAGATCATCATGGCTTGATGATGATCTTAATTTATAGATTACTGGGGCCCATTAGGACCAAACTTCACATGTTGATCTAGGTGATTAGGTCATCACTTTATGGGCCATCAAGACTCAATCAATTCTTGCGAGCAGGTGACGGTGAAGGCAGCGGCAGTAGTGGCTGTGGCCATGGCAAATTTCTCTTATTTACCAAAACCCCAAGTCATCTCAAGAATGAATCTTCATCCTCAATATCTATCATCTGTTCTGAGGAGATCTCTCGCTGGCGAGAGCTAGCGTCTGCAGCGTGGTCTAGAAGATGATATTTTTTTCATGGGAAGATCCTCAAAGGTTCAAATTTGCAAGGGATACGTCTTTCGGGAGATGGCATTTAAACTCTTGGAGTAGGCCACAAATTCATATATTCATGGAGAGTTCATTCCGCCAGTTAATTAAACTTCTAGGTGGGAAAAATTTTGACATTTGAAACTAATTTTAATATTTGAAAATTTTTACATTTGAAAATTTGAGACCGAAATTAAGACCGAACCAAATCGTGACCGAGGTTGACTGAGACCAAGACCGAGATCGAGACCGAATGAAGATTTAGACCGAGTATTGTGCCAAAAACCAAACCGGACCGGAACTGTTGAACCCTAGCCACGTCACATCTCGCCTTTGATCATCGATCGTGATTGATCGGACGCTCCAGATTGCGCCAAGTCACCTACGCGCTAATAATAATCCAAAAAATTGATTTTAAATTAGAAAAATTGATTTTTAATTCTGAAAATCCTGAAAAATTTATTAAAAATTCAGAAAAATCCAGAAAAATACCTAAAAATTAGAAAATTCATCACTTTCAAAATATAACTCTGAATTAATCCAAATTTCTTTCATTGGTTCAAAAATTAAATTACTATCATTCTAAAATTTAATAAATAACAAGAGATTTAATTTCTATTTCAAAAATATACTTATTTATTTAAGATTTTAAAACTTAGAAAATTATATGAATGTATATAAAATGATTTCTCTCATTATTTAACATTAAAAACTAATTATGATCTCAAGAAAATATGGGTTATTAAATTATTTATCTTTAATTCATCATAATTAACTCTAAATTAATATATTTTGAGATTATAATGACTTTTTCATAGAATGATAGATAAACACTCATAAGTATGATAACATGCATAGGAATGGAATCTTTTATGCCTTAATAGCGTAAGTAATCGTGTATTATCATGTTTAATTAGCATGTTATCAATAAATCTAAAAAATGAGTCATTTATCATGTTTTAAGTATTGATAAAGATTGCAACTATGAGAATATTTCTATATTATATGGTTGAATGCGGTGAAAATATGGCAAGTCCTATAATGCTCATTTGCTACATTTTGATTATATTTTGAGAATAACCCATTTGACTTCTTAGAAGTTAAATAGTTATTCTCACATTTTTAAGAGTTATGTGGATGCAATGACTTAGGTGAAGTTTAATGAGAGTATGGATGCAAATTATATATAAGGATGAGAATAAAACAGGTACTCTGCCTTTTTGGGAGGTTGATCAACCTTTTCTACATTTTAAGGCAATTAGTCAAACCTTGACACCTTTTTAGGAGGTTGGTCAACCTTTCCATCCTTTTAGGAAGTTTGTCAAACCTTTCTACCTTTGTAGGAAGTTAGTCTACCATCTTCTTAAGTTGGGTCAACCCATTCAACCTTATTAGGAGATTAGTCACTCCCTTACTCTTGAAAGTCAATAATGGTCAAGGTGATTATTGACAAGTCAAAGGTAATTGTAGACATTCTTGCAAGTTAAAAAGGATAAATTTCTTCCCTTTTATTTGTTGTTAATCAATATATATATATATATATTTAAGGAAGAATCCAGATATTTAGGAAGAGAGACCTAAGCCCACCTCCTTAGGGAAGTGGTAAGGTTACCACTTGCTAGAGAAATGGTCAACCCACTCGCTCAGTAGAAAGGTATGGGGCCCACCTCCTTAGGGGTTGGTTATGATTTTAACCTTTGGATTTAATCTCCACCGTTCATTTGATGGCACCCAAAAAGACTAAATCTCTACCATTAATCTAATGAACCTTTAAACCTAACATATAAAAGAATCTTCTTCCTTTTTATATGTTTTTTGACTCTCTATTAGAATCAAACTACCAGAAGGAGAAGGAGAGGCTTAGGCCCCAGCTTGACATTTTTTGTAGTTGAAGTTTGTTGTGGAGGCAAGATCAAGCAAAGGATTGAGATTATAACAAGTTTAGCATCACCTAACTTAGGACGTGATTTGTGGAAGGATTTGTATATGATTTTCTATTTTAATCCCTTCCATGGATAATGTAAAACCTATTTCCTTTTTTATAGTTTTAATTTGTTCTCTTTTCTTCAAACAATCTCTCATAATTACATCATTTTCTCATTACTTGATTTCTCGATTTTTGTCACCATTCTTCCATCATCTTCCATTCCATCATTCTTATCTCTTCATTCCACCATTAAATTCTTAATATTTTTCTCATTAGTCCTCATAAAATATAAATAAATATCTATATACAATTTTTTTGATATGATAATCCATTTCTTCATCCTTCCATATTTTTCCCAAATCCCTGCTACTACTGTTTTTCCCTATAATAGTATCTTCACTCCCTGAGAGTATTAATCTCATTACCTAGGCCCGATAAGGATTTTACCCTTACTTTACCATTATATAAACTAAGGAATTATAAATATTATTAAATGACATTGACTTAAATCAATGATTAAAATTACCCCAAAATCAAGTTCATCAACTAACGATGTTGCTAAGGCACAAGGTGTCATAGAAGTTAGTAAGCTTTTCTCTTTATCGTTGTTTTCTACTAAATTTTTTGAAATTTTTTTTTAAAGAAAAAACAGATTTTTCCCATTCAAATTTCCCATTCAAAAAGGCACGTGGATCACCCAAAAGGTTCAAGTGGATCTTTGTCTATCTCATTAAAGGGCACTGATTTAGAGAGGTATTATTTGAGGTTTGCTTGAATCTTAATTTTTGATTTTCTATTTTTGAGGTTTCCTTTAGTTCATGAACGAGCATTAAGCAATCAAAACTAGTTGATTTAGAATCCATAGGTGGTTCTTTAAGGTTTAAGGAGAATACTAATATCGAGGATCGGACTCTTACTTTATCATCATACAAAGTGAGGAATTATAAATATTGTTGCTTGAAATCAATTTAAAATAAAGATTAAAAATACCCCGAAATCAAGTTCATGACAACCCTAATTGACTATTTTTCTTTATGATGATAGGGTTGACTTGGCATTAGAAGTTGGAGGAGATTTGTTTCTTCTTGTCTCTCATTATAATTCACATCTATGCTTTCTATTTGTGTACTAGTTATTCAAGGATATCTTTCAAGATACTCTCATTCCTCTCATTTTATGTGATAGATCATCCTTCAAATCTCTTGGTATTAGGACATGCATGCACCCTAGGATAGCCTCCAATCACATTAGTTGTGAAATTTGGTCTATTTTATTTAATAAAAACCTTACTTCAAGGTCATTAAAAATAATCTACTCCTCCAATTGTAGGACTAACCAAAGGAAGCACGGCAGATTTCTTCATAGATTCAGTTGAAGAAAGCGATAAGACATACAATGAAGATCATATCTTTTGAAGAAATCGATACGACAATTGGACGTGATTGTGATTGGACGTGACTGCTAGAATTGTGAGCACCATTCGAGTCGATCCGACTCGATCAAAATCGAATTTTAATCACTATCACCGAATCCCTAGGGCCCAGAAGCCCGCGTCCTCCCGGTCCGAACCGGAACGGTCCAACCGGGAGAGGTATTTGGGTAGACGGTAGCCGTAACTGTTAAGGAGATTCTGCTGTTAGTTTTCTGGGAGCGGGGGGCAGTCTAGGGATTATGCCAGGTGCTCCGCTCCGGCAAGCCGCCGTCGATGGTGTCGCGATTGAGAAGTAGGCGGAGTTATGGGACACGGAGACGCGGACGCTGACGAGCCTGAAAAGAAACGGCGTCTCCTGAACACCGTGTCGTCTTCTCCGATGGCGAGGAGTACGAACGCTCCTCTCTCTCCGGATGATAAAAGCGTAAGTTCTGGTTGTTAAAGTTTTTGTCTAGGCGGATGATTTACTCCTTAGGTAGCGGCCTTACTTCTCCATTTTGTAGACCTGCTTCATTTCTTCTGCGACCTGTGTATTGCCTTGTTTAATAGTTATCTAAGTGCTTAAATTTTTTAGCCGATATTTAATTCATTGCTCGCCAAATACATTGGTATATTTTGATCGCTTTAGGCCTTTCCTTTTACTGTTGGTTATTCAGTTATATCTGTTACTGTTATGTGATATTAGGATTCAAGATGACTTCTCTATTCAGTTCATGTGAAAGCCGGTGATTGAAAGAATGTCCCTGCGCTCATTGATGCAACTTAAGAGAATAGTATGAGTCATTTTAAAGCTCCGTAACTTTGAAGCACGATGTGTTTATTTTTCTGCAGGTTGACAGACGAAAAACTGATACGTTACGTTCTCTATTTATTTTGTTGTTGAGTCCATTGTTGACCGGATATCTTTCTACATCTTTTTTCTGCCTGTCATACCATTGTAAAAACTCTAGTTACTTAGGCTACTCTCAGATTATTCATTTGGTATGCAGCCCTCGTGCCCGTCTTATGATGATCCTGAATATGGACTGCGTCATTAAGTGACATGCTTTATTTTTATATAGATTCATAAATTTCGTAGACAATCCTGATGCTCTCTTTGCCATACTCTCATTCCCCTATCTTTTTCTAGGTTTCGGCAATTGCTTACACAAAATCTAAGTCTGTTACTATCCCTTGTTCTTTCTCTGCTATTCATTTCCAATAACTTCTATTGTAACTTTTGCTTTCCACTGAAGTTTGTTGTCATTTTCAGGTTGATGCCGCAGCACTCCAGTACCAGAATCAAAGACTTATTCAGCTTTTAGAGGCTCAAAAAAGAGAAACACATGCTCTTGAAAAGAAGTTCACGGAATTAAAGGACAAGCATGACTCTTATGATGAAATTTTAATATCCGTTAACAGGCTTTGGAATCGGGTATTTATGAAGTTACATTCCTTTAACATTGAAATGCTCTATTTTTCATCGTTTCTGTAATTTCAGTTGTTCGATGATTTGATTTTGCTTGGAATGCTGGTCGGAGGTGATCCTACCTGTTTGCAGACTTTGGACGAGGCAGATGTCTTGAGAGGTTTTCATCCTGCTATTGTTTCTCTCTGTAATTTGTTTTCAACTGGTGAATTTGCTGATCATTAATATAATTTTTGTTTTCATGATCAACAGGAAAAACTCCTTTATGCCCTCCCAATGAGACATTTTTGTGCCAACTTCTGCAGACAGAAAAACTTGACCAGAATAAACAGAGTACAATCGTCAAATATGTTCAGGAAACACTAGCTCGCCGTCATTCATTCACACTGGGTTTGATGACTCGGCTCAATGAAGCCATTGAAGCCCAGAAAACTAAACTTGATGGCATAAACTTGTCTGCTCATGTAGATTTGTCTTCTGAAGGTTAGAAAAGATCTTAGGCGTGAGTTTATACTGATGAACCAACTAAAATTTTACTGATGTACAGTTTAATTGGATTCTAGGAGATGCCTTCATTCAACTACAGAAGCTTGACTCCCTGTTAAAAGAGGAGACAAAAAACCTCCAGATGCTTATCGAATTTCTACACAATAAGCTTGAACAGTATGCAGAAGAGGTACAGTCTTATGCGGATAACCATGCCAGAGATCAGTCTGAGATAAAGCGTCTTTCAGGTCTGAAAATACACTCGAATTTTTATCCACTTATTTAAAGTGACATTGTTCTGTTGATAAGAAATTTTTTCTATAGAAAAGAGTAGCTGGTGCCTTTAATTTGACCAAGATATCACCTGAGGGAAGTAGATTATTAAGATAATACTATGACAGAGACCTGATTTTGGTCCTACCTGAATGTAAACTTTCAAGTGTGAAATAGATGAGAATAGATGAATTGACAAGGGTGAAAGGGGCTAGATGGGGTGAGGTTTCGGTAGAGAAGAAGTAGGGGGGAGTGCTACCATGCTCCAAGAGTACCTGAGAGGATAATCACCAATAGGGCAGGGAGGAGAGAGACAGACAGGAGGCTAATCCCTCACAGCAAGATAAACGTTTCGTAATCCTTTTCCATCCCCTAAAACAAGGGACCAACCTCCCTAGTTATTGGTGTTCTTTTCTATTTTTGGTTTGGGAGTGCCTCCCTAGTTATTGATATAAAGGGTGTGTACTTACAACTATCCTGTAGCGAGGGTTATAATAGGAAATGCCTAAGACTTGGTAGTTCATGTCTTACTATAACAAAAGTGCGAGGACTAGTGAATAATTAAGTCTTGATGACAGCAGTTGTCTTGGTTAATCTTTTGATTTGCCCAATACTGCTTCTTGGATGGCTAGAAATGAGATTATGGCTCTATGGTAAAATATCTTGGGAATAAATGATGAAGAAAAGAGCTGGATCTGAATCACTGCAAGCTCTGAATTGCATTCAACACACCACGAACTCTATCTTTCTCTCTGTGATATTCTGTTTATATTATCAGATTTTAATAGTGTACTCTTTTGGATTGTATCATTCATTGTTATAAAGAAACGGATTGTTCAATTAATTAAAGAGTTCAATTCTAAGGGTGACTCCTTGCTTTTGCCATCGCATCATTTGGGTATTTATTATTTTGATGAAAATAATTTCTTTGATGCAATTTAGAGAGAAGGCAGAAAAGGGTCAAGACTTGAGGGACAGTACCCCAACGTGCAGTATGCATGGCACATGTGTCACTAACTGTTACTGGCCTATTAAATGTTACTACCAGGGCATCATACTCCTTGAAAGGATATCCTCTCCGTTGGTTTCTGTGGACAGGGAAGATATCCTTTCAAGCATTGAAAAGATTTTAAATTGATCATCATCAAGAGGGTCCCAAGTGACGAAAGTGAATTATGCCATCTGAAGCTGAATTATAGTCTTAAAGGGAGAAAGCATTGTGTTTCTGCTGCACCGAGAAATTTGGGCTGGGATGCCCCAGTAAAAATTTTGCAGATCATGCTTCTTTCAGAATGAAGATGTAGGTCTATCCAAGGGAGACATAGATCAATATTGTTTTTATGAGGATGAGCATCAGGAAGAGGGCAATCTATTCATCCGACTTGTATTGATTGTAGCCCTTCGGACAATTATGGTATGAATACCAACCCACACAATGGAACACAAGGAAAAAGTCATGGGAAAATAAGTGACCATTCTAATCAATTAGATTGCTGAATAACTTTGTAACTCTGTGGACATGTCAACTTCTTCTGAAGGAAGCAGAATATCCATCCTAGGGGTAATGTCAGATAAATTTGACTTCACAGGTTATTGCCAGAGGTTTTTCCAGAATTATGCCCAGATTGCAGCGCCCATAGCTAAACTCTTCTGAAAGGATGCCTTCCAATGGGATGGCAAGGTTCAAGGAGATTTTTGAAAAATGACAAGCACTCCGTTCTTGGATCTTCCTGATTTTAAATGGACATTTCTCATTGACACGAATGTATCAGGAGTGGGTGCTGTGTCAAGCGTGGTCCAGCTTGGGTAGTGCAGGGATGGGTCACCTCTTGGGAAGATGGGCTCCGTGGTGGAGAGTAAGTCCAGGGTTAAATGTGATTTTGCATGGGTATTGCAGGGATAGGTGACCTCTTGGGAGGAGGGGCACCAGGGTGGAGAGTAACTCCGGAGTTAAACATGGTCAGGCTTGGGCAGTGCAGGGATGTGTAAACACTTGGGAAAAGGGGCACCATGGTGGAAAGTAACTCCAAAGTTAAGCATGCTCAAGCTTGAGCAGAGCATGGATGGGTAAACCCTCTGGTGGAAGATATACTTGTACTGGGTGATCACCAATTTCTGTGATCATCCTTTCATGTTATAAAAAATTAATGTGATGTGCCCTACTCGTTTCACACTTCAGTTATACTCTACAAAAGAGAAGCGGACTTAAATTAATGGCTGTAGTGTTTGTGCTTCAAAGATGGAGACATTTTCCTCTCAGATGCCCTTCATAATTTGGATATATCTACTTAGTTTAAAGTACTTATATATCTGAAAAACAGTTGCAAGACCACTTAAGTTATTAGATTTTTCAAGTTGACATGGTATAACTTTGACATCCGTTACATGCCAGGCAGGCACAACTTGCCCTCGGATCTGGATGATATGAACTCATTTGCATCTTCTCAAATGCTCTTTATTGACTAACCTGCGATGTAACATGTTGTTGTAAAAGACACAGGCCTTCTGCACATAGAGGGAGAGACTGAAGAGATGCCAAGCTCACCATCACTATTCAATACACAGAGAGCTGCTGCTGCTCACTATCTTTGCCACACTTTGGTCCATTTGGACTCATAGGAATGAGGTCATTTTCAGGGGTTGTACCCCTTCCGTTGATGCTACTCTGCACAACGCGAGGGGGTTTGCGTCTTTTTGGTTCCGAGGTGGCTTAGGCCCCTCGATTTCTGTACCCCTGTAGTACATGATCTGTACTTTTTGTCATTTCTTCAATGACATCGGGGGGGCACTGTTTCGGGGTGCCCTTCCCCCTCAATTAAAAAAAAAACTAGTTCTATGATCAAAAGCATCCCTTCTATGGACTATACTGAAGGAGTCTCGTGATTGCCTATGGAAGGTCATGGATGCTTCTTACTTATGTGAATGAGCATAAACCGCCATCTTTATTGGCATGGACAAGAATCTAATTGGAAATTGATGTCAGCAATTTTGCCACCTGTTGAAGGCAAGAAAATCCCATTACTATCACCAGCAGGTGGTGATTTGACGTCTGTCTGTGAAATTTATCAAGGGCATCCGTTTTTCACATTTCTCCATCTGCATTATGGTGGTGCTGGATAGCTCGAGCAATCACACACATATCTTTCCTCTGTGGCACCCTTCTACAACCCTTGGTTGTAGCTGAAAAATTTGCTCGAGAAAAGATCAAGCACCATAGGGTTTTAAAATCTTTAGTATTGGACCGTGATAAATCCTTTACTAGTGTTTTTGCAGGACAACTGTTTTGACTCAGAGAAATGTGTGTAGGATGAGTTATTCAAACAACTCAAGGAAAATGGGCAGTCTGAAGCAGCGAACTGGACCTTTGAGGATTACCTATTGTGTTTTTCATCATAGAAACCCAAGACCCAGCCATGCTGGCGGCACTGGGCTGCAGTTCCCAAATTTTTTTATGAGTACAAATTTTTTTTGAAGTACAAATAGCAACAGTTCCCACATTTTATTTTTAAAAATGGTTATAGGTGACGTGTATGTTTTGTTGTTTGGGGGTTTGGAGGGGTGCCACAATTTCCTTGTTAATTTTGGAGAGGAGGCAGACGTGCTTCTGCATGTAACTGACCAATAAAGCATAATGGCATGTGCAGGCAATTACAACAATTGTTTATGTGGCATCGTAGAAATAAGGATACAAAGTAAAGAGGAGGGCATCAGGGAGATGGTGATCTGGCTGGGAAGAGGCCAAGGAGGACTTTGAGTTACATCTGGCTGGAGTCCCATGGAGTTCTATTCCCCTCTGAGATCAGTGTTCATTCACTGTATCCAGCACTGTCAGGTTGAAATTGAGTAGATGGTGACCTTGTCCTCAAATATGGAAATGTGATCTAGATTGTCTGAGCTCATCTAATTCCAATTTATGAAATGCTGAACACCATATGATAATGTTATGAAATACTGAATTCTTTTGTCTTTAAGGTTTTTCTTCCTCTCCTTAATTCCAATTCATGTTTTGAAAGGTGAACTGGAAGAAGCAATGGCAGAACTTGAGGAGACCCGGCGCAAGCTGGTTGGTTTAAAAATGCAGAAAGATGGCATGCTTAGAATAAGCTCTCCAACTGGTATGGGACTAAATGGGAGCAGCTCACCAGAAAAGCAAAATATGGGCCTCAAAGATTTAAAGAACTCTGTTGAGGAGGCTAAGGTATGTTAAATTATTTTATTGACAATCATTTATAATTTCTTCAAAAATGGATCTCTATTCATTGTTCTTGGGATTAAACTGCTCAGATATTAGCAGCTTCTCGCCTTTCAGAGCTTCAAGATGCCCAAGAGAATAATTCAAGTATGTTAAATCTACTTGAAACTCTCAAGGTTTGTTCGTTATTTTGGTCTACTGTTAAGTATCCATAAAGTTAAGTCTCTAAGATACAGTGGATTGAATTTTTCCAGGATCAATTGAAAGATGACAGTAATGTTGCTCAATCTAAGCCATACCTGGCCTTGAATGAAAAGTTGGGAATCATAAATACTGAAATTGAACGGTGTAGAGGATTAGTAGACACATTACTGGTAACAAATCATCTGCTTACATAATTTTCTTTTCATCTGCTTTTTCATTCAAGGCTTGGTTTCAGGCTGACCAAAGTCATCTAATGAAGAGAGAGAACGAGCTTAATGCCAAAGGAGAGGCCGCTGATGTGGCAAGGAATGCTGTTAGCACTTCTAATGCAAAGGTCGAAGAAATGGAGCTTCAACTTCAAAAATGTATAATAGAAAGAAATGAAATTGAGGTTAAACTAGAAGAAGCCATTCAGGATTCAGGTAAAACAGAATGAGTGCATGCAATATTGTTTCACAAAAAATATGTTCCAGCACATTTTTTGATTTTTCAGGGAGGAAAGATTTTAAAGATGAGATACATGTTATGGCATCAACTTTATCCCGAGAGATGGAGTTGATGGAGACACAGTTAAATAGATGCATGGAAGTTGCTCGTGAAGCTGTTTCACTTCGAGAGGACGCTAATTCTCTGAAATCTCTGCTGAAAATTAAGGTATATTTTGAGCGATTCTCAACTTATCTGACAAGTTCAATTATATCTACCTTTTTTCCTATTATTAGTATAGCCTAATGAAATCTAACAATGGGTTATCGGAACCATATAAGACTTCAAACCACTTAGAGGGGAATAATATCTTGGTTTTAGATCTCTTTTAGTTTCCTTTGGGGAAAAAACACTGGCAATCTAGGGTTCTGGTAGAGCCAAAAGTATCTCATTTACAAACATTAGTGTCTTTCCAGAGCACAAATTGTTACCTTTTCAGATAGCTTGATGTGGTTCTTGCCGATTTGAAAAAACATAATGATTAATTTGAAAAAAAATAAAATTACTTGCCTTTTCGTAAAACAGTTATCAATGGAAATAAATTGAATGTCTTATTGATTGTATAATGCTTGTTAGGCCAGTGAGCATGAGGCTCTAACCCAGATATCTGCAGAGCAAATGCTGGAAATAAAATCTCTAAAAGAATTGGTATGTTTTCTTTTGGCTGATTTTCTTGTCTTCAAAAGTGTGTTCATTAATTTTTTAATATTTATTGCGTATATTAAGATGTTTTTTTGTTAGATTGATAATCTTGAACTGGAAAACGAGGACCTCCAGGTCATTCTTGATATGTATGGTAAAGAGTGTCTCGAAAATCGGTATGTCTGTGCCAGAGACTTGCCAGGAGTTTTAAGTATTGTAATTTTTTTTTTAAATCTTTTGAGTTTGGCATTTTCCTTGCATCTGTTTAGAATTCCGGAAAATTCTCTGATGTCACAATGATGAAAATTCTGGAAAGATTATGGAATCCTTGCTTCTATATATATAACTCTGAGATAAGGAGCAAGAAGAAATATTACTGAAGAATATGCAAGAGTGAGTATGCTTGTGCTCAACCTTGAGCACAAGGAATGGAGATTGGAAGAATCTCTTTTTTTTCACCTTAACATTGGGCTGGTTCCCAATGTTAACAGATTATGAAAACAACAGTTCATGAAAACAGATTACATGCCAACAGCCATCCTACAAGCTGGTTCCCTCCCTTCACATGTGATTTTCCCGTCTAAAACTTGATTGGGAGGTCCACACTCAGTTTTTGGTCAACATCCTTGCAGCTGGTCTCCTCTCGCAGAGTTCAGTATTAGGGGCTAGGAAAGACTCAAAACAGATAAGCGGAGTTCCCTCTTAGTTGTAGAGTCTTCCAGGGATAAGGCAGTAAAATATTCCGGGGTCTCCTATTTACTGCAGTCTGGTTGGCAGATGATGCCATTTGAAGTCTCCTTTTTCTAATTATGGGGATCTTACCAGTTTACTGCAGTAAA
Organism: Lemna minuta; assembly: GCA_024174645.1. Classification (NCBI taxonomy): domain Eukaryota; kingdom Viridiplantae; phylum Streptophyta; class Magnoliopsida; order Alismatales; family Araceae; genus Lemna; species Lemna minuta. Next base: position 3,514,844 of record CM044104.1, on the reverse strand, counting down.
ATGGTATGACTCTCGACTTGAAAATGGAAATATAGTTCCTGATTTGCTAAAGTGAAATAAATGATTACCATAAAGGAGGAAGGAGAGGTTAACAACATTATCAGCCAAGGCAGACTGCCAGGGGGCAGAGGATATTCGAGAGACATTCCTTGTTCTGCTTGATCATCTACCTGGATCCCATTGCTGTCTGTCCCCCCTTCCCATTATAATAAGGGTGTCAATGTTAAGACAGCCGTTTGTTAAACTCTTTCTCTGGGCCCACCACGACGCACCCAGCTGGCAAGACATGTGGGACTATCGTCACTGGCCCGTATATTCTTCTGCCAATGCTGGTAAGTAAAGTCTGGTGTATCTTCCAATGTTAGGGGCAGCCTGCCCTTGCTTGAAGAACGAACTGATATGTTCCAACTGTTTCTAGAAAATCCACCAAGGGCAGAAGAGAAACTTCTTGATTGGTATTGAAAAGAAGTAACTTAATTCAAAACAGATCTGTCTGGTCACATCCGAGAATGGAAGAAGCCATTAGGAACCCCCTGGACTGCACCGCTGGAGTTCCTTTGGATCTCATTTTAGAGTGATGATGCTCACCTCACTTGCCCATTTCAAGATGGCCCCCAATCTTCTAGACTCTTTATATTTATCTCCATCAGTAATTGACTTTCCTTCTTTTATTACATTATTACTTTAGTCCTCTTAACTGCCAGCATGGGTCCCCGACAGTTGGCCCAGGAATTCAACCCTTCCTCAATCGTTTCTGGGTCAACCACCATCCTTCTACACCATCTTGTATACTTCCTTAAAGGGATCATAGCATTAGCAAAAATGATCAAAAACAAGTCTGCATTGAATATCATGGAATAGAGGTTGGAAGCTCTGAATCTTATCAATCCTATCACTAGATATCAAAAAGCTCTTGATCCTATCATTCAACTAAACACCCAAGAAAAGATATAATGTGTTTCATCTACTAAGTGCCTTATGAGTTTCTGGTTTTAATGTTTGTTGGGGCTAAAACGCCCAGATTTAGTCAGGATTCTTATCTGATAACTGGAAACTCATCAAAAGGCTACTTCTATTCTTGTGGATTTTTTGAGCAAATACGGATTACATGCTCTTGGTTGCAGTCACCAGTATTATGCATATTTATCAAATATCGTGATTAGTTCTAGACCATGAGATGATCTTCCTTTTCCTTTTTAAAAAACGTTAGAAAAAATTCTAGAAGTTGGGACCAGTGATAAATCAGTATATCAGCCAGTGGCTTGGAAAACATTTCTCTTCATCTTTTTTGCTGAACTATTGCTTTCACATCTAGTTAGGAAAAAAATCATCTTATTCCAATGAAAGTAGCAAAGATCTAACTCTGGAACGTATGGTTCCATTGCCTTGATCAAAAGTATGAAACCCTCAAACAGTTTACATCGGGGTTATAACTATGAATGTAGGAAACAGGACTCAGCAGCAAATAGTACCTAGAGGAACATAAATGAAGAACATAAAATTTCTGAATTTTCCCATGCTTTTACATGTGATTTACCTGAGATTTAATATCCATCACCAAATCACAGTTTCATTGTCAATCCTCTATGCCTATGGTGTGTCTTGTTTCCAGAACTATGGTGGAAATCAGAGAATCGGAACAGAGGGCTCACATGCAAGCTGAGATCTTGAAAAGTGCTTTGGAAGAACACAGCCTTGAATTGCGTGTAAAAGCAGCAAACGAGGCTGAAAATGCATGTCTGAAAAGGCTGACTACTGCTGAAACTGAAATATCCGACTTAAAAGCAAAATTAGATGCCTCTGAGAGGTTTTTCTTTCTTACCAATGACGGCATCCAGATTGACATTTCGATTATAAAACATGTTTTTTGTTATTTCAGAGAGCTCATGGAGCTTCGAGAGTCAATTAGGGTGAAGGATGCGGAGGCAGCTACCTTCATCTATGAAATCGAAGTATTGAAAATTTTCTTAATTTTCAGTTTTCGGTACCTGAATATAATGCTCGTCTACATTTGGTCAGACAATTGGTGAAGCATTTGAAGACATGCAGACACAAAATCAGCATTTGCAGCAACAAGTTGTGGACAGAGACGATTATAATATCAAGGTATTATTAATTACTTCGGTATAGTCGATTACTTTTCTTGTCATTATCTTGTGTAGTGTGCCAATTTAGGCAGGCCTCTCTTCTAAATTTTCGATATCTAACTCTCTGTGGTGAGGATCTTGTCTGTTATCATGGTATTAAATTGATTCTTTTAGGGTGAAGTTTATTTTAGTCATTATATCGCTTAGATCTATTATGATAATTCGTAATTGGTTATCATAATACTTACCTGGACGGGGTCTATGAGTGATCAATAAGGCTCATGGCCTAGGTTGGCGACCTCCATTGCACGCTGAAGGGGCGCCCGCTTACCATCTCCCCAAGTGGGAGAGTGGACGTCATAATTTGTGATAGCGGGGGCCTGCGTTCGCGCGGCCTCCAAACTTTAAAAAATAAATAAATAATTCGTAATTGGTTATGTCCATATAAGGTACACCTCTTCTGCACTTTCATTTCTAACTTCATTGTTTGGGGTCTCCTCCCCCATCAACGTATGATTATTATTGTTGTTATTTATTAAGTTGGTGTATGATAAGATCCTATAGCAGTCTGTAAGTGTATTTATTGAGTCGGATATTTATTTTAGTCATTCCTCTCTGTGGGCTTCCTCAAGCCTAAAAATAGGGAGAACTGGTGTTTTGAGGGAAGGGAAAGTATGAAGATGACAAGTATCTTTTCTCTCCCGTTTCCTCAGGTGTCCATGATTTAGCCCTTCTCTTTGCACGCATCCCTCTGGGGTGATTCGTTTCTCAGGCATGTTGGAGCTTAGCAGAGCTTCCCCTTCCTCTTTCCCGCTGAAACCTCACCTACCAAGCACTGTTTCCCCCTTTTCACGTAATCTATTCTCAGCTATTTCTTATTCAAGCTTACATTGCAGATAGGACTGTCAACAAGGTTCCTATCAGTAGTAAGGATATTTCGGTCATTAGATGGTCTACGGGTATCTGGATAATTTTTAATGTGCTGTATGCATGTATATGGCATAGCTATCTTCAATTTTCTTGAGCGGTTTCCTTTTTAACCCTTGCTTTCCCCGTTTATTCTGGTAGCTGGTATCTGAGAGCGTGAAGAGGAGGCAAACACATAGTTCCCTGGTGGCTGAGAAGCAAGCCATGGCAAGACAGCTCGGCCACATCACCTCCTCCATCGATTTTCTCCAATCAAAAATTTTCCAGAGTGAAGATCAGGTTTTCCATTTTGATCCAGTTTTATGAAATCCTTAGTTTTCAATTAATTATTATACCAATAATATGATTGGCCCAGATGAAGTCCCTCATTGCACAAGCCAAGAAGGTGTCGCTGGAGAACAGGCAGTTGACTTTGGATATCGAGAAAGCCAAGGTTGACCTGGTAGAGACAGAAAGCGATCTCAGATGGCTAAAGTCAATGTTTGAAACCTCTGAGAATGAGCTCGAGCTAAACCAGCTGAAGGTTGCAAAACTGCGTGATGACTTGGAGAACGAAAGGTAATGTTCCTGCATCCTAGAAGAAAACTTTCCTTTCATCAAATGAGATTAAGAGGTTTTTGTATTCTCCTTCTATAGGAAAAATGGGAAAATGTTGGAGGAGGAGATGGAGATGGTGACGTCCTTGGTGGAGAAATTGAGCCCTGAGAACGAAGCATCAGAGATCAAGAAACTCCAGGATGAGATCAAGGAGTGCAAAGCCATTCTCAAGTGCGGAGTCTGCTTTGACCGGCCCAAACAGGTACGAAGACCATCATTTTTATAACCAATTGTGATTGGTTTTCTTAACAACTGTACTTTGATGAAAATTTTTGTTACAGGTGGTGATTACAAAGTGCTTCCATCTTTTCTGCTCCCCCTGCATCCAGAGAAATCTGGAGATTCGCCACAGGAAGTGTCCTGCATGCGGGACTGGTTTTGGGCAGAGTGATGTGAAGGAAGTAAATATTTAGTATTTGACACATCTCATCCCTGTATTTTTATTAATTCTGCCATGCCATCTCTCACTAATTGTAATTATTTATTTTGCTTCACTGGTCATTATCATTAACCACGGCATCTCCCCTTTTGATTGTAATTATTGATTTGCTCCATTGGTCATTATCGTTTTTCTTCCTTCATTATGTTACATATCTGTTCCAAATTGGAATTACCTCAAGAACAAGGAAAGTTTACAGGAATGTTAGCAATCCCTAATGGATGCTAGAATCGGATAGTACTAGGTGGACTTCTCCGCAGTAAGACTTCTGAAATTGCCGAGCTCCTCCCGGGTGGATCCTGTCCGAATGCAGCTCCCGGTCTCCTGGTGGTTCCGCTCTTCCAAGAGTACCTCTCCGAAAAAGCCCCCCGCCCTTCTTCCGCTTATTTATACCCTTTTTATTCTTTCCTCTGACTGCCAGTCAAGAACTCTAATTATTATTTAATTTTGTACATCGATGATTATTATTTAACTTGCTTCGTTGATCATCATGGAATGTGAGCTGGAGCAACAGGAATTGCGACTGTAAGAGAGAGGGGGAAGGATGGAGGGAGGAGAGAGCAGAAGAGAGATGAGAATTGGCTCATCTGGCCCCCATCGTCGACATTGTAATAAGTTTCTTTCTCTTGAAGTCTTAGGCTTAATGCTTGCCTGAATTTCTTGAATTCAATCCTTGCTTGAGTTCTCATAGGGCTCATTTGTTCTTCGTTTCCTCTTTCTACCACTGTCAGAGTGTTTCCGCATTCCACGGTCTCCGCCACCAGATAATTATCTCAATCTACGTTCACTTGGGTCTCGATTTGCCGTTTCTCTCTGTGTGTAGATTATTCACAAGGATTCCATTGAAGTCTTGCTCGAGAACAGCATACTAATTACGCTCTAGATTTTTGCTACCTTTTCGGAACTGATTTCATTGCTTTCTGGCGAAAAGGAAATGCCAAATCCCTGGATTCTGCGAATCGGCGCAGCGGTGCATAAGATCGTCTGACACTCGTATTTTGCAAACATCAGTTGGCTTGCTTCATCTCGGCGTCGTCAACATCTCATGCATTGTGTAAGAGGCGGAAGAGTCCCTATCACGAGTCGTGGCCCCACAACTTTTTTTCAGATGCTTGCCTTTCTCTCGGTTGCTTCAACGTGGGTTTTGATATGCGCCAATCCAACTGTCCAAATTCTTCACATTTATAAGCTGAGAAATCCTTTCATTGAATTTTCAATAAAAAGCATCCTGCACGCTGAGGTGAAATGCCACAGTGTACTTGAAACGATCATCGAGGGCCTGATCAGAACGTCTATCAGGTATCTTCGGAAAGGGCTTGAGCAATACCTTGATATTCACCAAATCGTTGTATTAAAAGTGCGTTTCGATTTTGTTTTTGTAATTCTTTAAAACCAAAATATGAACATCTATTACCTTCTAGAGATGTTTGTATGTTGCATCCTTGGCCGAATTGAGATTTTAGAGTGTTAAAACAGAAGAATGAGGTGAGGAGAGGTGCAAGTCAACTTTTGAGTAAAAGAAAATGGGAAACAGCAATAGATTCTAATTTTTCTTTGGGATTTCTTGATGCCAAAATGGAGTCCTTTTGATTTAGATTCCCTCATTAATATCTACAAAAAAGAAGACTTCTACATGGGAAATATTCCTTGAAGATGGATTGTTAAATTCAATGGTGTCTCTCAATGTACTAAGCCAACTCATGAAACAAAAAAAAAGAGAAGAGAGAAGAGGAAACCCACAATTTCGTCAATAAAAAATGCGCTGACCTGAAGGTAGAGGTGCTCCTTAATGGCACTGCCTTGGCAGAACCTTCAGTTTTAGGTGTGGGATCAGCTCAAAGAATCGAATTAATGTTTAGTCTGGTGTGTAGAGAAAACCAAGATGAGAGAGAAAAATAAGAGAGATTAGAGGAAGGCATAGAATGATCTTTCACATTCTCCTTTCCATTTTGGAAGGAAATGAATCCAATGCATTAATCCCAGGCATCAATCGGATTTACTATAAAGGACATATTAAAGAAAACCCATTGCTACCATAAGAGAGAAACGTGAGAATCATCAAAGCTTAAAATCTTCTCTTACTCCTAATCTAGCCTTAACTATGCTTTAATGCCTTGAGTAAAATCCTACTAACTTGAAGGCTAAGCAAAGATGACCCTATTAATAGATATTACGTGGCCTATAAGCCCATCACACTTCTATATATCTCACACTTCTATTCATTAAAGTGAATTATATTCTTTGTTATTCTTGTATGATGTTTATAATTAAGTCTACGAGTATATAAAATAACTAAGTGAATTATGATGAGATAATAATGTAACGATCATTAATATTTTAATATTTGTTTTAGGCATTCTTATTCGACGGATATTCATGAAAGTATCAAATTATCTGAAAAGAATAACACAAGCTAATCTGACTCATGTGATGAGATGGCTAATCTTGTAGCCATTAGTATGGAGACACCAACAATAGAGAGTGATTCGTCCGAATTGATTCGTGTGAATACTTGAAGAATATTATACCTTAATTTAAATTAGGCAATCACACTTTTATCTTTCGTTTATTTTCATTGAAATAAACTTTTATTCATTGTCATTCTTATATAATGTTTGTAATAATGTTTATGAGCATATGCAATGACTAGGTGAATTATATTAAGATAATAATATAATGATCACTGCTATTCAAACATATGTTCTAAATATTCCTTTCATGAGATATTTGAGAAGGACATTGAATGATCCATAAAGAATGATACTGTCTGATCCAACTTACGTGATGAGTATGGTTAACGTTGTGGCCATCGATGTGGAGACACTAAATATAGATAATGAGTGTTCTTTGGAGAAAGAGTTCACTACATTGATTTGTATGAAACCTTGAATCATATAATGTTAAACTATCAATCAGTTTGATTTCTGTCACGGTTATGTACATGGTCCTTTGACTTGAGACATTAAAAATATCTTGCAAAAAGATGATCGTATTTTGATTATGACTTATGAATCCCTAGTCACGAGATCTCCATAACATCATAGATTAGATATGACATGAAGTCCGAAGATGATTGAGTGGTCATGATGGGATCATCCACCCTTGGTATAATAGGAGATCGAATCAAGGAATGAAATGCGATTAAATCCTTCGCCAGGGTAGTGGAAATATTAGATAAGGTGTTCTCAATGATTTCCTACTCGCATAAGTACTAAATTGAGTAGCCAATTAGAGTTTGAGAGTTAACCATACCCTAAGTCATTCATGAGTCTCGTGTCGATGAAAGGTTATATGTACACGGTAACTTGTGATAATAGGTTTTTATAAAAGAGTTTTGGTATACTTTATATCTCAAATAACACATAGTGTAGCTTCACACCCACTAGGTTGGCGACTCAACTTGTTAATTAGGTTAAATCAATCTTCAATCAATTAATTTATATTTATTGATAAGAAAACCCAAAAAGTGTTATTGGGTTGATAGAGTCATTAACTAGTGAGATATATGGACTTAGAGGGTCGCACACTTAAGGTCAATGAGTGTTGGTGGATGTAAACATTAATATAAGAGTTTTTATGAAAAGCTCATATTTTCAAAGTTTATATATAAGGGGAGAACAACCATAACAAGCGCCTATGTGAGCCTAGTATAAAACTCTCTCCTCTCTTCTCTTCTTCTTGTGGTGACCAGTGTTCTAGAGGAGATCCAATTTTCCAACAACCATGTGGATATTTCTAGAGGCCTAATGCATGAACAACTTGAAGAACTCCCTTTAGATTATCTGTGTAAGTATGAATTTTATTATGTACTAGATTATAGGTTCATCTAGAATAGATGATAGAATCATCTATTCTTTGTTGAATGTTTGATTCAACATCTTCCACTGCAATCGATGTTTTGATAAAAAAAATTGGAGAGGTTGTTGAGCCTCAGCTCTCAATAGTTTATTTATGTCAAGATTGTTATGTGGTCCTTTGACTTGAGACATCTTGTCGATAGATTATAATATTTTGATTATAATTTATGAATCCAACAATGGGGATCTCCAAAATATCATATATTAGGTACAACATAAAGCCCTCGAAGATTATTGTGTGATCAAGATGGGATTGTCTATTTTTGGTATGTGAGGAGATTGACTCAGAGAATCAGATGCAATAAAATCTTTGTCCAAGGTAATAGAAATATTGGAGAAGTCATTATTCATAATTTTCTTCACATATTATTACTAACTTGAGTGATTGATTGTGGTTTGATAGTTGGCCATATCCTAATTCATTTATGAGTCTAATTCAAAACACGAATTATACATACATAGTAACCAATGATTGTAAGGTTCTATACATGAATTTTTATACACTTCATATATCTTATAATAAGGGTGCAACTTAGCACTCAACATGCTAGCAACTCGACCAATCAATTGAATTAAGTGTATCTTTGTTTAATCAATTTATATAGTGACAGTTAATCAATAAGATTGGCCATTAAGCATTATTGGGCCTACGAAGTTATTAACTAGTGAAATATATGGACCTAGAGGGTTACATCTAGAAGATCTATGGACGTTGGTGGATATAAACATAATGCTAAAGGTTTTATAAAAATTGCACATACTTGAGATCTATAAAATAAAGGGAGAATGACTAAAACTAAAGCTGCCCATATAAACTTTGTGGAAACTCTCTTATTTCTTCTCTTTCGCTCTTGATAAAGAGCATTGAAGAGGAAATTTAACCGTCTAGAGGTTATATAGATATTGCTTAAGGTTACAGACTCGAGTAACTTCGAGAACTCCATCAATGAGCCTTGTTAAGTATAGATTTTAATGTGTACAAAATGATAGGATCATCAACTCTTAGTGCCTCAAGATTTTTGATGATCGATTTAATATCTTCTATTGTATTTGTGTTTTGATAAAAGATTTTCAGAGCCCATTGAGTATTAGATTATATCATACTTTGACATCATTGGTTACCCTTATACGTATTATCTTTCATCCGCATGAGACTCACAAATGACTTAGTTTATGGTCAATTGTCAAACCCTATCAGCCACTCAATCTGGTACCAATGCATGGAGGAAATCATTTAGGAACATTTTATCTGATGTTTACACTATGTTGTCCAAGGATTGAATTGCCTCTCATTCCTTAAGGCAATCTCTTCTTCTATCGAGGGCATATGATCACATCTTGATGACATAATCACCTTTGAGATCTTCATAGTGAATATAATTTATGAGGTTTTGAAGATCTTATGGCTAGTGATTTATAAGTTATATTGAAAACACAATTATCTATCTACAAAGATATCCTGGGTGTCTCAAGTCTAAGGGCCACATGCACAATTGTTACATGAATTAACTTGACTGACAACTAGGTATAATACCATATAGGGATTCATATAGATCAATTTGATGAAACTTTTTCTCTATAGAGCACCCATTATCTATCTTTGGTGTCTCCATACCAATGGCCATAGGTTTAAATTTACTCATCATATGAGTTAGAATTGATAGTTTTATTATTTCTAGATAATTTAATCCACTTCTTGAATTTCCCTCAAATAAGAATATTTAAATCATATGTTGAAAGACACACGATAATTATATTATGATCATCTTAAATCATTTAGGAATGATAACAAATAAATTTTATTTCATTTGAATATAAGCAAAAGATAGAAATGTGATTAGGTTGTAGGCCAAATATGTAAAAGAAAATGTCAAATTTTAGTAGTCCATGTGACAAAGCATGATCGTGCAGTCATCAAATACACATTTAAATTTGACATGTCAATGTGTCAAATTTTAAAATAAAACTCACTTAAAATATGGATTGATCAAGTTTAATTTAGTATGGAGGCTAAGGGTCAAATCCATGTAGAATTAGGGTGTATTCTCTAATTTTTTTGAAATTTGATCAAATTGTTTGGACAATTTAGATGAAAAATTAGGAAAAATATAAAGATTTGAAAAGAAGACTCAAAGATCTATCCATATAATCAAAATTCACTCAAATCAGATCTATGCTCATGAAGAATAAACAAGTGAAGTAAGAGAAAGAAAATGGCTTGTGATGAGAGAAAAATGATGAAAAATATCTAAAATTTGATTAGTCTAAGCTTCAAAACTAAAATATAATGCTAAATGACCATAGATTAGGAAGAATACTTAAAATTTAACCCAAAACCATGCTTTAAATAATCCAATTAATAGCTAGATAAAGGATTTTCATTGTGTGATTTTGAAAATGGAACCCTAGAGTTCAAGAGTTGATTTCTCTCCTTTCTCTTGATAAAATATTGATTTCAAGGGGTCGTGGATAGGGAAAAAGGTCTAGAACATGTTAAAATTAAAATATTTAAGGATTGAGCTGTCCAAAATGTATGACTAATTAATAAAATCAAAGAATGCATATATCATTGAGGAGAGAGTGCTTAAATAGAGTTCAAATTCAATGTAGTTGTCAAATTGCCTTTGTAGATGCAATCGATCATTTAGATTTATCCTTGAATATAGATCAATGATGTTGAGTCATGGCCATTGGATTCACTCAAATTGTATCTATACCCATGGAGAAATCAACAAGTGAAGTTAGAGGAGTATGGCTTGCAATGGGATAGAAAATGATGAAATTATCTCAAATTTGATTAATCTAAGCTTCAAGTCTAATGCTAAATGACTATAGACTAGGGAGAATTCATGAAATCTAACCCAAAATCATGCTTGAAATAATCTAATTAATATCTAGATCAAGGCTTTTTCATTCTACGATTACGAAAATGGAACTCTAGAGTTCAAGAGGTGATTTCTCTCCATTCTCTAGACAAAATCTTGACTTCAAGGGGTCATTGGATGCAAAAGCAAGTCTAGACCATGTTGAGATTTTTGGATTGAGCTATTCAGAATGTTTGATTTAATTAAGAAAATTGAAGAATGCATATACCATCGATGAGAGAGGGTTTAAATAGAGTTCAAATTGGGCGTACCCATCAGATTGCCTCTTTAGATGCAATCGATGGTTCAGATTTATCGTAGGGATACAAATCAATGAATTTGAGTCATGGTCATTGGATTTGAGATGGAGTCCTAAGATTTCACCATATTGACGGGTGAAGATGAATCACAAGTGGATTCCATACATCAGATCCTTATTTGATGCCTCAAATCATGCCATGTACATCGACAGAGTCCATTGAGTAAATTAAATCTGATTTAATTATGAATCACTTGATGGATAGCCTAGATTTGTTGATGCTTATTAAATGATTTGACACCAAATGAAAAACCACTAAATACTCCCTATTTTAAGTGATCATCAAGGTCATAGATTAGATCTCTTTCTTGGTGCTGATTAGACGCTCTCGATGTTGTCACATCACCTCCAATAGAAACACTTTAGTCCCACATAAATTTTTTAAAATATTTTTAAGGGGTATAAATAAGAAAGGGATCATTTAAATAAAATTTCTCATTAAGGGCACTTAACATTAATATCACTCCCATTATATGACACCACATGTGCACCTCTTGTGTGCCACGTGATGTCCTTAGCCCTTGCCTCATGCTGCCATAGAAGCATGCACAAAATGTTAGCTGTTGCTTTAGTGCTCAATAAAAAGAATATTTGAAAATCATTTTTATTAAAATTAATTTATGAAAATTTTAAAATAAATTCAAAAAATTTATAGAGAAATCCCTAAAAATTAGAAAATTCATATTTTTCAAAATATAATTCCTTTTTAAACCAATTTTTTTATTTTATTGATAACTCTAAAATATAAGTTGCACTTAATTTCTTAGAAGACAAATGGTTGAATTCTCACATTTTTATGAGTTATGTGATTGCAAGGACTTGGATGCAAACTATTTAGAAGGAGAAGACGAAAATGATACTCCACCTTTTAGGAGGTTGGTTAACCTTTTCCACCTTTTTAGGAGGCTAGTCAAATCTTATCATATCTTTA